>RJWJ010035462.1:0-16626 GCA_004363605.1 Indri indri
TTTTAAAGATTCAATATAGAAATAAAACCACAAATTTATAAGAATTATAATATTCCCATTTTACAATCCCAGAGTTTGAAAGAACTTTCTAAATTTGGAAAGAAAAATAACTATAAAAGCATAGATTATAAAATTTCTAATTTAACACTAGTGCTTATTCTAAATAATGTAAAGATAAATGACTACCTGGGAGAATTTGCATTATATAATTAGAAACAATGGTTAATAATATCTAAAAGAAAATTTTATAAATAAACTAGGAAATGTAAAATTAAAAATTTTTACTGGAGTAAGAGTTATGAACCAGAAATTTATACTAGAAGATAATAAGGGCCCAATAAAATTTTAAAAAGATGTTCATTAAAAAGAAATTAATTAAAATAATTAAAAATAAAGAATTATATACATATTATATTACATTTTTTTTGCCTGCACTTATTTAAATATCAAAAAGAAAACAAATGTTTCACCATGATTAGGTTTGGCTCTGTATGGAGAATCAGGCACACTTGGTCAGAGTATAAAAAATTAAGCTTTATTACAGCACAATCTGTATTGATTGAAACCATTAATAAATTGCATTATGTAAGCAAATCAGTAGGTATGTGGTGAAAAATTTGAATAGGAATCTCACAATAGAAAGCTGAACAGATAAACATAAAAAACAGCAATAAAAGGAAAATCTTGATAGGATTTCACGATCCCAAATTATTCAAATATTCAATAATGGCACTATTACGTTTTTGTGAAAATATGGAACAAAAACCTCTTATACAGAGTTGATGGGAGTACCAATTTTAAAAAACACTTTGGAAAACAACCATTCACCATACATTTTAAATGGATATATCTTATAAAATAGCAATTCCATTTCTGTATATATAAATTTAAGCAGAGATTCTCAAATTAACCTTAATGAAGGACCATTTTTTCCAGTCTCTCATGAGCAAATACTATTGTAAAATATAGCAAAAAGAATTATTTATATTGAAAAGAAAAAAAAAAAACAGACATCACCAAATATGTATTTTTATAATCAAATGCCGTAGAATTGTCCCATCAGGTTGCTAGAAACGTGATTACTCTCACTGTTGCATTCACGGTGTAGCCTGACAGCAATTTGCAGACCAGCCCTGTCTGCAGATCACACTTTCAGTGGCGCTGCCTCTGTGCACATATATACCAGGATCTTTGAAAAAACAAATTCACCAATCATTGTTCAAAATACCAAAAATTTGAGACCTCAAGAGCCCATAAATAAATAAATAACAGCATGCTAATATAATATTTATTAAACATTGCAAATTAATAATTTTGAGTAACATGTTACAACCTATGTTTCATAAACATGTTGAGTAGAGACAAGAAACAAGTGATACAACAAATAAAAAGCAAAAAAATGAACATCATATAAGAATGTATATGATATATCACCACCCATATAAAAACAAAATATTAAACAATGTGTAATTTTTCTGTGAAGCTGTATCCACATGGAACTCAGGTCTAATGACCAGTGTTTGACTCCCGCATGCTGCTCTGTTCTGGAACAAGGTCTTTAAACAATGCCTGCAGCATGGACAACCCCTTAAAAAGATTGTTACTTAACCTTCCCAGTGGTCACAAGCGATTTCACCCTAAAAGCTTGCTATATTAAGGATAGTTTCTGGAGGACGGGTGTGGGAATTCACTGTCTTCTGGCCAAGTGAGACGGCTCTGTTTGTAAGTCCCTGTTAATTTTTTTTTTCCTTGAGAAACTGGATTCATCAGCCTTTTTCTTCCCCTCAGCAGCCTTGGCGTTGGGGGTGGCTTTGCGCATACCTGCTAACCTAGGAAGGAAGGCATAGAAGTGATCAGAACAATGTGTAGAATGTTTCAACCTTTCATAAACTTAAAAGGATATTATGTCAACATATTTTTAATAAAACCATGAGAGAAAAATATTACTATGTTGGCTCAGAGATCCAGTTACAGAAATACATCCAACTTGAAAAGGAATCTCACAATAGAAACCTGAACAAATATGAAATACTGCAAATTTTTAAAACATGAAAATTAAAAGCATGACAGTATTTCACAATCCCACTGTTAAAAAAATTTAAAAATGACACTATTATGTATTTATAAAAATGTGAAAGAGGAATCCTCTTAGGAATGCTAATTTTTACAAACAATCTGGAGAGTACATGTGTAAAATGTTTCACTCTTTTCATAAATTAAAAAAAAATCATGTCTGTATATTTTCCATTAATGCCATGAGAGAAAAAATAGTACTATATTGATTTAAAGACTCAACTTACAGAAATATAACCAAAAGAAATAATTGAATAAATCTACAAATATTTATGTGCAAGGTTTTCATTTTTATGTTGTTCATGGGATACGAAATTACATAGTCTTGGATGCTTAGCAAAAGTGACTTCTTTGAGTTTCTGATGCAGTAATTAGAGTAGAATACATTAAAATTAAAATGCTATGCATTACAATAAAATAAAAATAAAAATCTCTATTATTTGCTTGAAACAGCACTGCAATATATTTCAAGTTAAATATTACAGGGATAAAGTCTTTGAATTAAATAATATATGATATCATTTTTTAAGAAATTCACATTCTTATGGAAATAGAAAAGTAACAATAAGAAAAATACCAATATGATGGCATTGATTGTGTGTATAGTGAAATCTAGAATTAAGGATGATTTTTATTTTCTTATTTATAACTTTTGATGGTTAATTTAAATAATAAATTCATTTATAACCAGAGAAAATATTTAGGGAAGTCTCAGCTTACAGTTAATATGTATCACAGGCATCTTTCCTTCAGTTCACGTAAAAATACTCATTATTACTAATTTCATTAACTACATAGTATTATTATGAAAATTTTACTGTATGATCCATACATGAAGTTTTATTAACAACATGGCTACAACAATGATCTTTATTTTTTTTCCCCTTTGCATCTTTCTCAGAGTATTTTTGTGAGATTAATTCCTAGAAATCAATTACTGTTCAATGGATATATATTTGACCCTTGAACGCCATGGTTTTGAACTGCACAAGTCCAATTTTATGCAGATTTTCTTTTACTTTCGCCCCCGAGACAGCAAGACCGAACCCTCCTCTTCCTTCTCCTCAGATGACCGCAAAGAAGACAGAGGCATGAAGATCTTTATGATGATCCACTTCCAATTAATGAATAGCATAATACATATATTTTCTCTGCCTTATGATTTTATTTAACATTTTCTTTTCTCTAGCTTACTTTATTATAAGAACACAGCATGTAACACATAAAACATACAAAATATGTGTCATAAGACTTCCAGTCAGCAGTGGGCGATTCACAGTTAAGTTTATGGTAAGTCAAATTTATATTAATACATGGATTCTCAACAGTGCAGGGTATCAGCACCCTTAACCCTGGTGTTGTTCAAGGGTCCACTCTACATGCTGTTTCCATTACTACTAGATGAAAATGCTGTAAAGATCCTTTCTTTAGGAAGTGTATTCATATGTAGCACACTTTAAATGTGTTGGTGCCACCATTTTGTGTCTCACTTTGAAAACTTATTATCAAAAATCACACTAAAGCCTACCTCATTTTTCCAACATTAGAAAAGCTACTGCAAACACACTTGGTGAAAACATCCTAGGTTTGCACTGTATGCAAGTAGTGTGCATACATTCTATTTTTAAAATAGATTTTTTCTTTAATTACCTCAAAAGCTAATAAGAAAAGCAGTTGCATAGAAACAGCAGAGCACCCTAGGACTGCACTGAGACCCAGGAGGAACTCTGTCATCTAGAAAGAGCAGAGAAGAGTGGTGGGGTGCTCTGCATCTGGGAATATAAAAATGCCATATGCTTTGATTGTGTACTTACTGTGTATTTACTGCCAGGAACTGGGCATTTTTGTGTATTTTTATTTCAATTTCATCTGAGTTGCTGATGGTTTAGCCTTTCAAAATCTCATGTGGATTTATTTTCCTTCCATATATAAAACTATTTTGCCTTGGTCTGGTGATCATATGAGGAGTTAACTTACCTAAATCATCTGCAGACCATAATATTATGTCCATATTAATCCCAACAGTAAAAGAGTAAAATAAGTACAACTGTCTTTCTAATTATTTCAAACATATATGGCTAAAAGTAATTGTATTTTAATATAATAAAGTGCATTTGATATAGAAGTTCTCAACTATTTGAGAAAGTACATGTGTATATTAATTTTATACACATCTTTACATATGTCTTGCATATGAAACTGAATTTCAGGCTTTACAAGAAAAATTCCACAGAATATCAACTTAAATGTCTACAGTTATATTTACATTTAAAAAATTTAGCACAATCTCTCTATGAAGAAAAAGTGACTATAAAATTATTTTAAAAATGTATGCACCCTGACATTTACAATATTCTCACATTTGTAGTTAAAACCTATTTTGATTGTTCTTAGAATTTAGATAAAAAATGTTCCAGAAAGTTTGAAGAGAAGCACTTTAACCAATTTTGAGTTGTTCAAGCATGAAGAAATGGCATTTCATTGACATTTTAAAAACTACTCAGATTCTTTCTATGAATTCAAGTGTTTCAAACATATATTATTCTAAAATACTAAAAAAGGAATAGAATATGAAGGGCTGGTTATGAGTAATATGATATAGTTTTGTGAGAGCATAGAATTATAATAACAATACCTGCTCTCATCTAATATCCAGCAAGATTTCACTGAACTGTAGTACTTTGATTTTATAGATGTTTAATCATTGATGTTGAGTTAAATCTGAGCCATTTCTAGACATAAGGGTATACTGCGGTATTACATAACAACTTTCAAATATTTATAATTTATAGTGATAAAATTATGCTGATTATACACATAATATACCTTATATTAAAAAGAAAGGACTTTTATATACACAGTTTGAATACCTGAGGTTTTTAATTCAATGTCAAGGTTTGCAAAATAATTCAGTATATTCTAATGTTTTCTGAAAGGGATTTTTATTTTTGCAGTTGTTTGTTTTACTAGTTTTCAGTAGTGATCGTAACTGCTTGTGCAAAACTGAAGAAATTATGGAGACATTTTGCTACTTATTATACATAAGAAAAAAACATCATTAACTTTGGGGTCAAATGGATATGGTTTTAACTGAGCTCTACATTTCCTGGCTATTTTCTTGTAATGTTTTATATTACAAAATTAGAGATGCCAAATTATTTTATATGGTTATTATAGGAATCATAGGCAACAAAATACTTCATATAAAGTAAAAGTTGCCTGTAATAAATGCTGAGTCAATAAAATAAAGCCAATATGTGGCATTGTTTTCAACTATTTCAGTAGAATAACTGAGTAAATATTTATTTACGATCTTTCATTGCCTATACATAGTATAAAACCTTGTTTTTAGCACTAGTTTTAGATGAAATATGCCAGTGATAAATAAATGTGTGTAAAAACATATTAGTGATAGCTAGATGTAGTGGCACGTGTCTGTAGTCCCAGCTACTAGGGAGGCTGAGGCGGGAGGACTGCTTGAGCCCAGGAGTTTGAGGCCAGCCTGGGCAACAAGACTCTGTCTCTAAAAATAAATAAATGAAACAAAATAAAATAAAAAATAAGAAAAATAATAAGAAAATTTAAAGACATGTTAGTGGTTTCTACAAATCAGATTTTAAAGAACTTATTCTTGCTTGTCTTGGTATTGTGGAATAATAATTGTACTAATAAAACACAACCATAATCTGTGAAGACAGAACAATGAGGAGACAGAACCCACTCCAACTTTTATTTTTTACATAAAAAGTTATACGCAAAAATTGAAACCAGCCCTAGAGCAGAGGCAGGCATGAGCAGGGCAGAGAAGAGGAACAGCAGCAGCACGCTGTGATGGCGAATGCGAAGACACCCCAGGAAGGAGAGCGTGCTAGGTAAGAACATGTCAGGAAGATCCTGTGACCCCATGGTCAGGGCACTGGCTACTGGGGAACAAAGGAGAATGGACCAGTTCAAGTTATGCCAAAGGGTATAACTCAGCCCCTCAACAACTAAAAATCTGTACAAATATGAAGCACTGGTTTCCAGGCTTCGAGCAGCAGGTGGTAGATAAAGCTATAATCCCTGTGACTAGGAAACCCTCCGAAGCGAGCTACGTGTGTATCCCAGCTTTCTGCCGGAGGGAATTCTTCCCAACGTGGCATTCCACATGGAAATAAATCCAAAGATGAAGTCATTCCCTCACTGACCAGAAGAAATTTAAATGAGAGTGGAGGATTTCTTAAGCATCTGGAGTTAGTGGAACTGGGTATGAGAAAGGAAGAAGCTGTGCAAAGAAGTCACTTTAGAACACTACACGGAGACACCGCGTTTGCAGCTGTAAACTAAACTGCACATTCATAAGGTGAAGAATTGCTGAGCTGGCAGAGAACTGCAAGAGTCTGCTTGTGAGCTAAACGGAGATTCTGAAGAATGCACAATGCTGAGAAAGGTAGTTTTCCTCAGTCTCACTGAATACCACAGCTATTCAACTGAGAAAATGAAAAAAAAAAATTGAGGAGTATGGCTGATCTAGCCACAAAGCAATGGCTACCCCCCTGCTCACCATGCTAAGTAACAAACGAGACAGAATCAAGTTATGTCATTAGCAAACACTTCCCACAACAACAGAGCATCACTTAATTACTGAAAGAAAATTAGTAAGTATACCAGCTTAGTCCTGTATCTAGTAAAAATATAATTCAAAAATAAAAATGAGAAAGAGGAAAAATGGAGGATTAGGGGTGACCTCCTGGCTCTCTGCTCCCAGAGTGGGAGGTGAAGAATGCGGACAGCCACACATGAGTGAGGCACTCTTCCACAAGATCAGCTTCATGAATCTACAGAGAAGCACCAAGGGACAAGCAGTGCTGCGGAAAAAAAGAAAGGTGAGCTGGAGAAAAGGCTGCAAATACTGGAGAGTGCGGGACAAACAGTGGGGAGTGCAGCAGAGATCAAACTGTCGCTCTTTGCTGATGATATGAAATTATATCTAGAAAACCCCAAGGATTCATCTAAGAGACTCCTAGAACTGATAAATGAATTCATCAAAGTCTCAGGATACAAAATCAATACACACAAATATGTGGCATTCATATATGCCAACAACAGTCAAGCTGAAGATCAAATCAAAAACGCAATTCCTTTTACAATAGCCTCAAAGAAAATCAAATATCTAGGAATATATTTAACGAAAGATGTGAGAGAACTATGAAACACTAAAAAAAGAAATTGTAGAAGATGTAAACAGATGGAAAAACCTACCTTGCTCATGGTTTGGTAGAATCAATATCGTTAAAATGTCCATACTACCTAAAGTGATCTACAGAATTAATGCAATCCCTATCAAAATCCCATTATCATTCTTTACAGATTTGGAAAAAATAATTCTACGCTTTGTATGGAACCAGAAAAGACCTCGAATAGCCAAAGCAATCTTAAGTAAAAAGAACATACTGGGAGGTATCAGTCTACCAGACTTCAAGCTGTACTACCAGGCTATAGTAACTAAAACAGCTTGGTACTGGCACAAGAACAGAGACATTGACCTCTGGAACAGGACTGAGAATCCAGAGATGAAACCATCTGCATATGGTAATCTAATCTTTGACAAAGCTGACAAAAATATACACTGGGGAAAAGAATCTCTTTTCAATAAATGGTGCTGGGAAAACTGGATAGCTACATGCAGAAGAATGAAACTGGACCCCCACCTCTCACCTCTCACAAAAATCAATTCAAGATGGATAACAGACTTAAACCTAAGGCATGAAACCTTAAGAATTAGATGAAACCTTAAGAATTAGATGAAACCTTAAGAAAGAAGATGTTGGGAAGACCCTTTCAGACATCAGCCTAGGCAAGGAATTCTTGAAGAAGAACCCCAAAGCAATCGCCGCAGCAATGAAAATAAATAAGTGGGATCTAATCAAATTAAAACGCTTCTGCACTGCCAAGGAAACTATCATTAGAGTGAATAGACAGCCCACAGATGGGAAAAAATATTTGCTCTCTATACATCTGATAAAGGGCTGATAACCAGAATCTATCTAGAACTCAAAATAATCAACAAGAAAAAAAATCAAACAACCCCATCAACAAATGGGCAAAGGAAATGAACAGAAACTTTTCAAAAGAAGACAGAATAATGGCCAGCAAACATATAAAAAAATGCTCAACATCTCTAATTCTTAGAGAAATGCAAATCAAAACCACAATGATGTGTCACCTAACCCCAGTGAGATTGACCTCTATCAAAAAATCCCCAAACATCAAATGCTGACGAGGATGAGGAAAGGTAGGAACACACTTACACTGCTGGTGGGGCTGCAAATTAGTGCAACCTCTGTGGAAAAGAATTTGGAGATACCTCAGAGAGCTAAAAAAAGAAATATCATTCTATCTAGCAATAGCACTATTAGGCATCTACCCAAAAGAGCACAGAACATTCTATGATAAAGACATCTGCACCTGAATGTTTATGGCAGCACAATTCACTATTGCAAGGATGTAGAAACAACCCAAGTGCCCATCAATCCAAGAATGCATGATTAAAATTTGGTATATGTATACAATGGAATATTACTCAGTCATAAGAAAGGACAGTGATCTAGAACCTCTTATACTTTCCTGGATTAAACCGAAGCCCATTATCCAAAGTGAGGCACCACAAGAGTGGAAGAATGGGCTCCACTTGTACTTGCCATCAAATTGGTACTAACTGATCAACACTAGGGTGATCACATGGCAGAAATACTCTTCAAGTATTAGGGGAATTTGGGGGGGTAAATCTGCAACTAAAGGACATGGGGAACACTGTAGGGGGGAAGGGCATGCCTTTAACCCACACTTGGGTGAGGCAAAGACATAAAGTGTAACCATAATGTGTGTACCCTCACAATACCCTGAAATAAAAAAATAAATAAATAAATAAATAAATAAATAAATAAAAAAGAAATGAAGATATTTCTGATAAACAGAAACTCATATGCACATCGAGAAACTTGAAAGAACATCTTTAGGCTACAGGAAAATACCAGATGAAAATGCAATCTACAAAAAGAAGGAAGGAATATCATCAATTTTAAATATTATAATAAATCTAAAAAGTTTTTCTCTAATTTCTTTAATTCATTTAGAATACAATTAATTATTTGAATAATAAAGTTTCACTATGTTTATAACATATAGATTAAAGTGTGTGACGACAGTATTATAAAGGATGAGGAAGGGGTTGAGGGAAACACGTGTCTGAAGTTTTTACCTTCTGCTAGGGGAAATTAGGGACAGATTAGCAAGAGACACGTTAGACTTCAAAAAAAGAGGTACAACCAGAGTAGACAGATGATTAAAAAAGAGTAAATTCATCAAGATAAAGTGTTAATTTTTCAAGAATATGCAACACACCTTAAATGAGCATACACCTAAGAGTAAATTTTCTGAATAGATGAACAACAATGAGAGAAATGGGCAAAGCAGATAAAGAGAAATCCCGGTTGCTGCTGAGGTTCGAGCACCACACCCTGTCACCCTGTCACTGCTGGAGTGTGGACAGGTACACGATGCAGGTAACAATGCAGAAAATCTGAACACTGTACACATCCAAATTACTGTTCTATTATAGAATATTTATAGAACATAATACTGTTTTATTTATGGAACATTTACAAAAGGCAATTATCAACGACCATAGTATTTAAATATGTCTAAGCATATATGAAATATTCACAAAGATAGGCTTTATTCTGGCCTCTAAAACAAGTCCCAATAAATATAAATTATTGATTTAAAAAGACTCCAGCAAAATTCCTAAATATTGGAGAGTTAACCAATGTTTTTTAAATAATTCATGCACACAAGAAAAAGTAAGAAAATATATTGAAAAATATTTGGGAGTGAAGACTAATGAAAATATAATATCTCAATCTTCTATTGATAAAGTTAAAAGAGTATTTCAGGGGAAATTTAGAACATCATATTATTTTACTAAAAAGGGAAAAAGGTTTAAAATTATTATCTAACTTACTTTCAAAGCTAGAAAATGAACAAAATAATTAAATCCAAATGAAATAGAAGGAAAAAAATATCATAACAGTTAAAGCATGGAAAACAATAAAATAGAAACCTGTAAAACAGTGAAAATCAACAAGCCAAAAATTGGTGCCTTAAAATCAATAACACTGATGAACAGTTAGCTATGCTGATCAAAAAATAAATAAATGAAAGAGAAAAATTATCAGGAGTGAAAACAGGGCTATTGTCACCATTCTTAGAAAATTAAGAAGATAAAAAGACAACTTTTTGTCTTTTTTTAAATGAATGCAAGTAAATGCAAGAACTTTTCACATGTGGTGTCTGATTACTGTTATAATGGAATAACCGGTAACAGATATTGGCATTCCTTTATAAACTACTAGAAAAAGGTAAAAAGTATAAAACCACTCTTTAAGACATTGGACGGTGATTCCTGAGACTAGGGAAACAAGTGGTGTGAGTCCAAAGTACTTCCAGAGGCACATTTCACATGCAAACAGAGCAGGAAGGCTATCTCAAGCAGATACACAATGATTCTACAATGTATATGGAAATTCGAGGATCTAACATGGACAAACAACTTTCACATAGAAGAACAGAAGACTTACACTATCTGAATTCAAGATTTACTCCAAAGCTAAAGTTTTAGTCTCAGTTTAGAGGAATTGTGTAATGGAATTGAATAGAGTTCACTTAAATGATCAATCCTCACATATAACATCAGCCAATATTCAAAAAACACACAAAAATATTTCAGTTAGGAGAGAAAATATTTCAAGAGTTAGAGAAAAATACATTTTGTTTCCTACCACACACGATAATAAATTTAAGATAGAACATTGACCTGAAATTAAAGTTAAGTGATAAAACTTTGAAACAAAAATATAGGCAAATATCCTTACAATCTGAGTATAGGCCAAAAGACATTAGACAGGTCTCATAAATGAATAAGCAACAATGATAAATTGTATTTGTACAAATAAAAATTTGCACCCTCAAATGATACTACAAAAAATAAGACAAAGTGGAAGAAATATGGCAACCCTATAGCTGATAATGTGTGACCAGAATATATAAAGAAAGCTTACAACTTCAGAAAATTAATTACAACGAACAACCAAAAATAAATGAAAAAAGTCTTGAATAGACTGCACAAAAAAATGCACAATTGTCAATATTTTCAAAAAATTTCTCAGCATTACTGATCATCAGGGAAATGCAAATTAAAACACCATGAAGTATTACTACACATACATTAGAACAGCTAAAATTTCAAACACCGAAAGGTTGATAACTCGAATGTTGGTGAAATACAGAATAAATGGTGGAAGAACGTTAAGCAATGTGATGAATGAGAGCATGAAGAGAGACTGTGTGTCCGCCAACTGTAGACCAAAGGCGTGCCACCCAGTCCCCCTCAAGGAAGTATGCTCTGCACTGGTGAAAAGAGAGTGGTCCACAGATGCCTCCCACAGTCACCTTCTGCAGCTAATGCAAGGCCACTCCCTTCACGGTGCCACTCAGTGACTGAGAAGCGTCAGGCACTAGGACCACTCTGGTGGGCAACACTCACCCTATGGCCTATGCTGGGCTGTCAGAGCAGTCCTGAGTTTACATTTCTGTTCTTCCTCTTCCTCTTCAAATCCTGCTTCCCAACATCTTCCAGAGGGGTTGATCCCTATTAAACTGAACCTCTTGCATCCCAAACTATGTTTAAACTCAACCTGTCAGCCAAGCAGCACCTCAAGCACGGAAGTTAAAAAATGTAGTTTTAAATATGCAAGTATTTGAGAAATTCTCTACTTTGAATTTCTTGAAGAGTCTACCCAACTTCATCAAGCAAGGTGTGAGTAGGGAAGTGTTGACAAAGGATTGGTAGTAATATTGGATATATTTAATTGCAGATCTAAGATTAAATGTTGGGAATAAGGAAGAAAGAGTGTGTAAATGTTACATGTTCTGACACAAAGAACATAGTAGCACCTCATGCTCCACCTGCTAGATTGCATTCCAACGCCTGCAATAGGTTGTTTTATTTATTTTATCCAGGTTTTATAGTTGTTTCTTCAGGAGGTTTAGTCCAATATCAGTAACTCTATGACTGGCAGAATGGGAAGTCCTTAATATCGCTTAATGTTTTCTACACAGTTTTATAGCAAGATTTTTCTGGGGGAATAATTCCAATGTAAAATACTCCATTATGGTTGAACTGAAAGTCATTATTGTTTAAAATCTACAAGCTGCTGTGATTGTGTATTCTTTCTATGCCAGATAATGAGTTATTTGTGCATCTTTTTATTTTTCTTCATCAGGCTTACTAGATATTCATTAATTTTAATCTTTTTCTTAAAGAACCAACTTCTGGGTTTTTAAATATATATTGTCTGTTTCTTTAATTTCTGCCCTTTTATGTGTAACTTCCTTCATTCTGTATGTTTTACTGGTTCTCTTCTCTCTCCCTCACTTTGTAGTTCTTATTAAATAGCCCAAGTGATGTTACATATTTCCCTCCTTGTATATCCTTGTGGCAGTAAACAAATGCTTATTTCATTTTTTATGTATTAATTATTCACCTTAAAATACTGCAGTATTCATTAGCATGTCTTTTGATCCATATTAGCTAGACATATTTTATAGCTTTCTTTTTTTGTTATTGATTTCTACCTTAATTGCTGTTTGTTCAGGAAATATACTCTATGTTACTTTATTTATTTGAAATTGTTGGGATATGCAGCATGGTCAAGAACATGTTGATTTTTATAAGTATTCTATATGAGCATAAAAATAACATGAATTATACCATTTGCATTCCATGCATAACATTTGATGAATTTTGTTAATTGAATAGCTTCTTTTAACACTTGCTATTCTATTGCTGAAAGATGTGTATTTGAAACATATACTACGATTCGGGGATTTATCTGTTTCTCCTGGCAGTTCTGATATTTTTGCTTTACACAACTTAAATACATATGTATATTAGGCTAATGTACATTAAATTATCATATATTCTTAACTTAAAACTTTTACATAATAATTACACTCACTTATTTCAATGTGTTTTTAACTTAAATTCTATTTTGTCTAATATTGCTATAACAAGGCCAACTTTTTTTAAAAATTGTATTAGCAAAGTTATGTTTGTATGTCTGTTGTATATACATAGTATGTATATTGTTTGAACATCAAATTTTCTGTAAAGTTATACATTAGTTGTGTCTCTTATAATCATCATAGAGATGGATTTAAAAAATATCCTGTCAATCTTTGTATTTTAATGGAAACATTATTTATCTTTAAGGTAATCTTTTATAGTTTATGTTTATACTTTTTTGTGTTTTTTTCTATGTGTTGCAAATATATTATGTCTAATTTCTCTCATTTATATTTATCAGTTTCTCCTTGTTTTCAAATTATTACTTTTTGCTTCTGCTGGCTGTTTTCATGGCTATGACAGAGACATACATAATGCCTAACTAATTCATCATTTTACCACTTTTATCTTCTTGTCAGAAAATACAGGGATCTTTCATCACTTCGGGCTGATTAATTCTCCTCCCTATATATATTGTTGTGTTTATCTATTTTAAATCTCTTTTAATCTTAAAATTTTTAATTTACATATATCCATATATTTACAACATATTTTGCTTTTTGTCCATTCTTTCATTTCAGAACTTCAGGCTCTCCGAAGTTCATCCTTTCAGAGTTTCTTTAGTGGAGTTCTGCTGGTGGCAGTTTGTTTCTCTAAAAATGTTTTCATTTGGCCATAAGTTAATGAATATTTTTCTTGGTTGAGAATTCTAGGATTCTAGATTCTAGGCATTTAGTTACTTTCAACAAATTACATTGTGTCTTTTACCTTCCATTCTTTCAGATTTCAACATAATTAAAGGTAATTTGATCTTCCGCCTTCCTGATTGTTTGCAGTTGCTCTATGGGATATTTAGGTAAAGGTTTATCTTCATGTACCCTGCTCATGATTCATTGAATTTTTGAATATATGGATTAGTTTCCTTCAGAAGTCTAGAGAACTTTCATCCAAAATATCTTTACATCACGGCCATTCCCAGTTTTTCCCCCTCTGTTATTAGAATATGCATTACAGGCATACTACACTTTCTCACTCTATCTTCCATGTCTTTTATGATTCTATCCACATTTTATATCTTTTCAAATTATCTGTAATGCAGCCTGAAATATTTTATTAACTCTCATCTTCACTGCATCTAATCTGCTGAGTTCATTGCTGAGTATTTAATTTAAACTAATATATTTTTATACAAACTACTGGTCAAATTTGCTGGGTTATTTTTTAGTCTCCTAAAAATATGTTCTTCTTTTATTTTTTAAAGCAGATTTATTTTATAATCTAACACTGCTTTTCTCAGTAAATGAAGTCTTTGTGACTCTGTTTATGCTTTTTTTCTGCTCTTTTTATAAATGGTAGAGTATCATTTCCTTGTATACTTAGATATGTTTAAATAACAAATATTTATTTTTCCTAGAAAATTATTTTTGTGCACTTTTGAAGATGAGCATGAAGAGAATTGACCAAGGAGGATTTGAATTTGCTTCCGAGTCTCCTAGTGACACCGCTATTCTGGGACCACTGGATGTTAATTCTTAGGCTAAGGGTTTTTGGACTTCCCCAGTTGCATAAATTTGGGATGTACATTTAAACAATGCCTAAATTGTTGCTATTAATTCTTAATGATTTGTTTTTCTTCTCATCTGTTTAGTCTCAAGCCAATTTTACTTGCAATTTCCTGGGAATGAGGAGAGAGGCTGATTCACTTCTGACTTTACGCTGAGGATGTAACACGTAGTCACAGCTCTGTGACGGATGGTCTTGTTCGACGCCCTATCATGGGAAAGGCCCACCTGTGTGCTGCGTGACACTAAGCAAACCCAAGCTCATTCATTTCAGTACATGTCCTAAGGGCAAAATCAGTGCCAGTGTTAGGTATATTTTAGAGGGCCCCTGCGTTCACATGGTTTTGACCTAAAATTTCATTATTTTGTGAGAATATTATCGCTTCGATTTTTTCCAGTGATAGCATCAACTATAAGAAATAGATAGAGAAATACTAACAAAACACAAATCCTATCTTTTTCTATTCTAACCGGCTTTTACATACAAATAAAAATTCTTTGTGTGTTTTGGCTACTTCTGCTGTCTGTTTTCTGATCGTGTGTGCCTTCTCCACTCAGGCACACTTAGGTAATTTTTTACACGCTTTTGTTTCCACTGCTTTGACATTAACTGAATATATTTCTCAAACTCCTACGCTTAAAACTCAAATATCCCAAATTGAAATTTTCTTTTCCTTCACTTCTGTGTGTCCCTAGTCTCAACAAACATCGATGCCTAGGCCAAGAAAACAAGCTTTATTCTATTGCTTTTCAGTCATTACAGATATGAATTCAATTTTCTAGGTTTCCTTAAATACTGTCTATCATTTTTCAGTGTTTTTATCTTAACTAAGTTCCTAAATTTTCTGTAATATGAATGTACTGCAAAAATGTCCTTACTCTGCTTCTTTGTCCCAGTTTAAGTTCCTTGCAGTCTCTTTCTCACCCTGTGAAGCATAAGCATTGGCTGAGCTGTGCAAATAAGACGGCTCCTGTGCCCATCCAGCACACAATTATTGTTCTTATTGGATCGTGTTCTTCTTCCTTTTCTATGGTCTGATTTTTCTTTATTTAATATATAATACATTAACATAAAAATAAGAATCTTTTAAAAATTAAAACAAAAAAACACACCTAGGAATAAAATGCACAAATAAAATATACAATTAGATGTACAACATCTCCATCTGATTTATTTTAGACATCTACTTTTAGTGCATTTTAATTAAAATCTATGTGTTATCTATCCTTCTTAGTGCTTTTTTGTAACATAAATTCAGTAAATGAGAAAGTTTCTATGTCATTATAAACCATCTTTGCAGGGGTTGATCTCTGAGGAATTATTACTGTCCCAATCTATGCCAATCAGAATATTTCAGTATACATAATTCTTTCAATCAGCCTAAGAGGAATAATAAATTTCAAAATTCTTTAAGGCATTCTTTTTCAGTTCAAGCTCATTTTTACAGGTGTAAAACTGTAGACAGACTAAAAAAATATTTCAATTGGTTCAAAAATATATGGAATTTTTAAAAAGTCTGTATATATGTTGTCAACATATACATTTGTTCCTTGTAAAGTGACTGCTTTTTATTCACTGAATAGAATAATTTAATCTTTAAACCTTCAATTCTGTGTCATAAATATAATAAGGTGATACTTACAAAAATAATTCACAGTCAGTTTTTCAATTCAGGGATATATGTGCGAAAATCTTCAAATAACCAATGGGTTCCAGGGATAACTGGGTTAATAATTTATTCCATATGTTGCAATTTTTCCCAGAGGCTAAATGTCCTTTAAAAAAATTGTGGGCATTTAAGAACTCAGGTCAATTCAAAAGACTACAGTGCAACAATGTCTGGTTTGGTTTTAAAAATCTTGGACATCAATAGATATTTTTCATTT
>RJWJ010035463.1:0-16620 GCA_004363605.1 Indri indri
AGTAGCTGGGACTACAGGCATGCACCACTATGCCCGGCTAATTTTTTCTACATATTTTTAGTTGTCTGATTAATTTCTTTCTATTTTTTTAGTAGAGACGGGGTCTCACTCTCGCTCAGGCTGGTCTCGAACTCCTGAGCTCAAACAATCCACCCGCCTCGTCCTCCCAGAGTGCTAGGATTACAGGCGTGAGCCACTGCGCCCAGCCTAACAATCCACTTTTTAAAATAAAAAGCAACCCCAGTTTTAGATTCATGTATTTGGATATTTTTCTAATTCTTGATTATAGTTCACTAAAAATATGGATTTCCTCCATTATCGCTGTCACACAATATCTTACATTGAGATGTGAGGGCTAAGAATTAGGTTGTGCTTATTAACTGATTTACTCAAATAAGCCCTGACCCATCACAGGAGCTGAATAACTGGGTACTCAATACAGCTCTTAAAAACAGAACAAGGCCTATTTATTGTTAGTGGCAAAGTAGGAAAAAAAATAGTATTTGTTGCCTTCGGAAAAAGGCTTCTGTGCTTTCCATTCTCCCATTTCATGTCTTAAGGCAGGACACTCTCAAGGTGGGAGCACACTGCCATAGAAAAGATGGGGCTCACAAATGACCTGTTTGAACTGTGGCTTGTTGGGATTCCCTTCTTCAATTGCTTGTTTTAAAGGGAAGAATTTATAGGGCTACAGCTGGGTCTCAAAACATCCTATGAACAAACAACATATGTAACAGTCCCATCTCATAAAAGGGGCTCAGACCACTGTGTTCATCTCTCTTAGTCTACCAGATTCTCTGCTCTCAGAAGCACCTACCCAACGCTCTCCTATCAGAAATAAGAATCTGTCAAAGTCTTCTATTTCATCTACATCAACTTACCAACTGAAATTATCCCCAAGGGTACTAAAAACGATATTCCCACATTTTCCTAGAATGGAACCATTCATAGGCCAACTAAGGGAAGGAACAGTAGCCTTTATTCATACCTGCTTATGTCCTATAATGTTCTTTGAACTGTTAAAGTTCTGAGACTGTCCTTCCATCTGAAACATGTGGAACGCACTAGAGCTGGTGTAACAGTAAACTCCACAGTTCTCGCAACAGTTCATGATGAGGTTGTTAGCAGAGTGAAACTTCGAAAAGCAGGCACTACTGCAGAGACTATGTTTCACATTCTGGTATTTTACTTCATACTGAATCTAGGATTAAAAAAAAGGTTCAGTAAAAACTGATATTTAAGTAGAATCATCAGAATCCCTTTAAAGGTTAAAAAGAATTGCAACTTACAACAGCAATCTTCTGACACATGCTGCACTTGGTCAAAATGCTATTAGTACATATGGCAACAAATGGTTTTCTTTTTTCTTCATATGATAAAAGACAAGATGGGCTGCAAAAATTTTTGCTAGAGCTAGTATCTTCCAGCTGGATACTGATCATATCCTTTGGATTTAAAATGTCTCTAAAAATAAATAACAAGCACACCATTAAACAATTTTACCACAATCACTAAATGACCTGCTTAGACACTCCCTTCTGCTGTTTCATTTATCTGAAGAGCTGTGAGTAGTAGTAAGAACATTAGCCTTGAAATGAGAAAACCTGAATTCAGTATCCAGTTCTATCACTCATATTAAGCAACCTCGGATAAATCACTTATACTCCCTAAATGTTAATTTTCTCACCCATAAAGTAGGGATTATAAAACATATCTAACGGTGCAAAGTTTTTCGTTTTGCTTATTTATTTAATTTTTTTTTAAGAGACGGAGGTCTCACTATGTTGCCCAGGCTGGCCTACAACTTCTGGGCTCAAGGGATCCTCCCACCTACCTCAGGTCTCCTGAGTAGCTGGGACTACAGGCACACGCCTCCACACCTGGCTTTGACAGTGCAGTTTTGAAGGCTACTTAGCCTGCATTAGCTGGTGCTAGTGATAATAGAGTGACAATGAGCAAGTATATTCATACATGACAACTTTGGAATCTTTATGCCAGTATGGTCTGCCAATCCTTGTGGCGGGGGGGAGTGCCCCAGACACTTTCAGGGGTTCCATGAGATCAAAACTATTCATAATAACATTAAGAAGTTATTTGCCTTTTTCATTGTGTTCACATTTGAACTGATGGTACAAAGGCAAAGGTGGGGAATTCCACTCCTTTGTATATACCCAAAAGAACTGAAAACAGGTACTCGAAACAAGTACATGCATATCGATAAACAGCACTATTCACAATAGCCAAAAGATGGAAATAGCCCAAACATTGATCAATGAATGAATGGATAAACAAACTGGAATATACATACAGTGGAATACTACTTAGCTATAAAAAAGGAAATACTAATATATGCTGTAACATGGGTGAACCTTGAAAATTATGCTAACAAGCCAGACACAAAGTGATATATATTGTATGATTCAATTTATATGAAATATTCTGATAGATAAACCCATAGATAGAATGCAGACTAGTGGCTGACAGGGACTCGGGGGAGAGGGAAATGGGGAGAAAGTGCTTAATGTGTAAGGTGTTTTACTTTGGAGTGATGGAAATGTTTTGGAACAAGAGAGAAGCGATAATTGCACAACATTGTGAATATACTAAATGTCAATGAAATCGTTAATTTTTTGTTACATGAATTTCACCAAAATAAACTGGGAAAAGAAAAAGAAATGGTGGGCAAAACTGTCAGAGCCTTAGCAGAAATCAAAGCAGTGGCACAAAAATACAACTAACATTCATGTTATTCACTGCTACACAGACACTGTAAAAAAAAAAAAAAAAAAAAAAAAAAAAAAAAAAAAAAAAAGTCAGTTTTACTTTAGGATGTCGTTAATACAACAAAAAATTTTTAATTATTTAAACTTCATCCTTGAGTACATCCTTTTAATATTCCATGTGACATAGGCATAAAGTACTTCCCCTGCACACCATAAGATGGTTGTCCCAAGGAAAAGCTTAAATGGAAACATTAAGTTACAACCTGAATTAGCCACTTTTTTCATGGAACACATTTTTACTTGGAAGTAGTGACTATAAAAGAAACTGTTACTCAGAAAAGGGTATCTGGCAGATATTTTCTTGAAAATGAATAAAGTGAGAATGTCACCTCAAGGAAAACAACTGACAGTATTTATTGCCAATGATAAAATTCAAGCTTTCAAGTGAAAATTAGAATTTTAGAAAACTTGTATCTGCCACTTCCAGTTTGATTGCTTCCCAAAACTTAAAGACTGTTCTGATGAGATTGGTGGTGATTTTTAAAATATTGCATAATGAATCACGTCAACATTTGGAAGATCTGCAGAACTCAGCGAACCAGTATTTTCCAAATGACAACAGCATGAGTTTACAAAAATCATTCATGCGTAGAAGATCCATTCAACGTTCAAGATAGATTAATGAAGGCCGGGTGTGGTGACTCACGCCTGTAATTCTAACACTTTTGGAGGTTGAGGCAGGAGGATCCCTAGAGGGTAGGAGTTCGAGTTGCAGTGAGCTATAATGAGGCCACTGTACTCCAGCCTGGAAGACAGAGTGAGACCTTGTCCCCCTCCCCCCCCACCAAAAAAAAAAAAAGACAATAGATTAATGAATTTTAACAATAACAGAGTACAAAAAGTTCACTGATACGGTTTCAGATTCCACATTGTAACTGCCTTTAAGAAACTACAACTTGATTTTTGGTGTAGTATCAAAGAATATCTGCGATTACCTGAAAGGCTATTAAAACCCTTCTCCCACTTCCAATCACATGTAAGGCCAGATTTTCTTCACAGACTTCAATCAAAACCATATTTTACAATAATGTGAATGCATAAGCAGATATGAAAATCCAGCCAGACATTAAAGTGGTTTGTAAAACTGATAAAATAATGCCATTCTCATTAAATTTTTAAAAATATGGCTATTTTTCATTAAAATGTTATTTAGTTTCTAATATAGTAAATAGTGATAGACATAACCTACTAACTAAAGCTCTTTGTGTCTTCAATATTTTTAAGAGTAGGGGTCCTGAGACCAGAAAGTTTGAGAACTACTGCTGTGGGAATTATCAAAATACCTGTCTACCTAGAACTCTCAGAATATCAATCTATGAGAACAACAGTTTTCAAGATTAACTACCCTTAAAATTAACACTACTTTAACACTTCGACATTTTCAAATTTTTAGTGTATTATGAACTTTCCATCATTTTAATCAGTACTGAAAAGAACAAGTTCATTTCATTATTACATCGGTCATTTTACTACTTCGAATTATAGCTCTATCTGCAGCGCTATCCTTACACTTCATTTGACAAAAATTCTTTTAGGATTCACTGTGTTCCCAGGAGTATTAAGCCTTGAGGAGGAGTATAATCTGGTCCTTAATGTCAAGAGGCTCACAGTCTAACCAACAGAGTATTAATTCTTTAAAAACATTAATATTTTATGATGTTTTGGGAGTTATGAATATGACACCATAAAAACACAGACCATGGAACAATTAATTTGGGAGGGGTGGTAACAGGGAGAGAGAAATGGTATGGGAGTAGATAACAGGTGAAGATATCTGAGGCATACCTTTAAGACAGAATGAAGGACATTAGCCAGATGGGAAGGGAGGCAGAAGAAACTACATGAGCAGAGGCATGGAAGTCTGAAAATACTTACTGGTTTTTACAACCATCAGCATACTGGATTGCTGGCTTCTAATCTACTAAAGTCTTACAAATAAAATATTAAAAAAAAATCTTGTTAGAAGTGTCTAAAATGAGCTTCAAGCACAGGCCTGAACAACTTTGCTATAAATAAATCAAGCATTAATTAGTACATGGACCTATTTTCGACTTTATTGATTGCTTTCAGGATTTCTGGTTGGTTCCAACTGAGATATTAAAGCACAGAAAGGACACTTCTTAAATATAGAGTTCTCAAAAACAAGCCACATCTTTCAAATAAGATTTAAAATAACATCTTCAAAGCCATCTTTCAGTTGGCTCATGAAATAGAATAAACACTGCATTAACTCAAAACATGTTAAATCGTTTCCATAAAAGAAATCTTAAAAATAACTGAAAATGGGGGGGGAGGGACCCTGAAAATTAGCTAAAATGTTGAGAACCATATATTAACACAAGAGGCTAATTAATGTGGAGTTTTAAAAAAGTTTTGAAAAAAACACAGGTTACTCTGAACAGTTCTTCTAGCCTATGCATTACTACCATCTTTCTACCAACCTACAAAATAATATTTTTTATTAAAAAAATTTTTTTTATTCCAGAAGTAAAACTTGTCTCATATTTTTGCTTACCTTGGATTTCTATGCCCAAGAGCGCTTACACATTAAATCTTTCCCGCTTTAGCCTTTTCAATCTGTCTGCCACATCTACCAAAGATGTGCAGTGAGTAAATTCCAAACACAGAAACATAATACCTTAACTTCTCAGGGCCTCGGTTTCCTCAAAACCAAAAGAAAAGGTTTGGACTAGATGACCCCTAAGGTCCCTTCCAGTTTTATGACTCTGCAGAGAGAGAAAGCAGGCTGAGAGTGCCATATGGCCCATAACAAAAAAGAAAAAAGACATGGTACAGTACTGAAGGGTTAAAAAGCAAAAGAGAAAGATAAGTAGAGTTCCAGGGAATAAGATTTGAAGTAACAGATAACATCAGAAATAGCAGCCAAAGGAGGAGCTGATGCAACCCATAGAAAGGGTTTGTGAGTTTGTTAAGAGAATGATAACAATGGTGATAGTTAACATTTACTGAGTTCTTATTATTGTTCTGATCACTTAAATATATTATTTAATGCTGATAATTCTTTATTTTTAAAGAAGATAAATCTAGCTATGTTGTCCAGGCTGGACTCGAACTCCTGGGCTTAAGTGATCCTCCTGCCTCAGACTCCCAAGTAGCTGGGACTACAGGTGTGCACCATTGTGCCTGGCTTAATGCTCACAATTCTTATGTACATTTGACAAAAACAGAGAGGAATACAAGAAAGGAAGAAGTTCTCAATGCTTCTGAAACTTTAGCATGTATATGAATCACATGGGGAGAAATGCAGTTCTGATTCAGTAGGTCTGTGAGACCTGAGAATCTGCATTTCTAACAAGCTCTAAGGTAATGCTGATGAGAGCTGCTCAGGGATCAAACTTTGAGTAGTAAAATATAACTAAATGGAAGAAGCAAATTCAAATTATGGCAATCTAGTTCCCAAATAAGACATTATTTGAATGGAATTTATTATATTTAGAAGCAAATGTGATGGCCTATGAATTTTTTTGTTCTTAAACAAGAACATTTAAAAATTACCATTAGCATTTCATGAGTGTTAACAACCCAGAATTATACTACCTTAGGACTCTCAAAGCCAAAATGTCACTGAGCCCTTCACATACATATCCTCAAAGAAATCTTTGAAAGATTACATAAAGACATGTATGTTTATCTATGGCTATTCAATTTCTCAAAAGAATTAAATAACTTCATTTACCATTACAAGAGAAACACAGCACTATTCTATATCTTGGAAGATCCAAACTGTTATATAACTAATTTTTTAGCAGGCTGCTCACACTACAGTTAAATGATAGAACAGAATGGACATATAATAATCTCACTTATACATAATTTCAAATGAAAAGAGTAGGAAAATAAGTTTTGGAAGTCACATTATTTCAAGTTAAAGAAAAACAGAATTTCTCACATGTTAATTTCTGAAAACCTCTCAATTAACAAAAAAACTATTTCTGGGCCAGGCGCAGTAGCTCACGCCTGTAATCCTAGCACTCTGGGAGGCCAAGGCAGGAGGATTGCTCGAGGTCAGGAGTTTGAGACCAGCCTGAACAAGAGTGAGACCCCATCTCTACTAAAAATAGAAAGAAATTATCTGGACAACTAAAAATATATAGAAAAAATTAGCCAGGCATTGTGGCGCGTGCCTGTAGTCCCGGCTACTTGGCAGGCTGAGGCAGAAGGATTGCTTAAGCCCAAGAGTTTGAGGTTGCTGTGAGCTAGGCTGATGCCACAGCACTCTAGCCTGGGCCACAGAGCAAGACTTTGTCTCCAAAAAAGAAAAAAAACTATTTCTGAAGAATCTATTACAGGAACTAAAAGCAGAAACAGCTTCTTTCCACTAAACCACGGCAAGATGTCTTCAAAAAAATGAAAATGAAGAAAATTACAACCAAGATTCTAATCAAGATCTATGTAGGTAAGGAAGTAAAAAGGGGCATAATTTAGAATTATATACTTTGAGCAGTTTGAACAAGTTTTCTTGGTAGGAGCTGGTGAACTGGTAGATGAATTGTATTCTGTGATGCATGGTGTAGAGCAAAAAAGTTGAGTAGATCCTTTCCTCTGATAAGCAGTTTGCCCCTTATGGAGAATTTTTTTACAACTGGAACAGGAAACCTGAATAGCTGTGGTTGAAACTGAAGGAAGCATTTTATTCACGCCAGATGATGCCAGAGAAAGCTGAATGCCTGTAGTTAACTGTGAAGCTATAAAAACAAAAGAGGAAGAAAAAAAATAAAATCAGTATTTACATAAAATGAAATATGCCTTCTTTCATTTTCTTATAGGCTACTTTTCCTGGACTTGAAACCCAACACAAACAAAGCAATATTCAAAGACATTTAAAGAATAAATTAGCTCTCATATTTGTCCAAATACAAGTAACATAAATAATTCTATTACCACTGTCTGAAAACATAGTGTTTATTTTCAGTTCACTCTCCTGAGTTTTGGACTGTTGGGCTTGACAATACTCCTGAAAAGGAGAATTAAAAATAATGAATACGATGTACTTAAAACAACCAGTCATTCAGTAGAAAATGATAAACTATGCTCAAGTTTGTTCAATGAATTGCATAATTTTTGATGCCCTTTGGCTAGTAACACCAATCACTCGAAATACATTGTTTTGTATTTCTTTGGTACCTAAATGTGATTTCAGAATCTTTGTCAACAATAGCCACTACCAATACAGAGTAGACATACTCATGACAACTATTTTCCCTACTTGTTCTAATCATTAACAGTTACTTGTCTTCATAAAGATCTTATGACCCAGAAATTGAGCAGAATGATTCTTGCAAAGGAGTATTTTTTGAGAGCAACATAATTTCATAGCTACCAGATCCAAACTTGATCTATGTGTCTAAATGTCCATGGGTTGAAGAGTAATAGATACTTCCTAAATGGGTAACATTCTCCAGTGTCATCAACTCAATGGTAATCATACCCTTAACTTAATACTAATCTACTTTAGGCTACTTCTAAATAGAATACTAAAAATAATTTTTTACTGATTTACTTTTTGTTTCATTAGAAATTTTAGCTGGTTCATATACCAATATTCTAAAGAAATCTGTCCCTATGTACAGAATACTCACAGCTTGAGTCAGTTCATCCTTTATAGGTTATTTAGTATGTGACATGTCTAAAAAAGTTTTAAAAAATTTAAACATAAAGCTAATTTGGAAAAAATTATAAAGACGAAAGTTTTAAGAATTTAAAATGTATTAATTCCATTACTTAATAGAGGCAGTGGCATAAAAACATGTAATTAGTTATTTGTATAATATTGTTATTTACATTGTTTCAAATTAAGAAAAACAAAATTGTGTTAACCTCAGCTAGGCCCATACCACCCTAGGCAATCCTTTTACGTATCCAAAAGCCCAGCTGCACTCAATCACTTTCTGGCATATACTTGTTACAGCACATACCACCATACACCTTGTATTATTTGATTAACTGCTTTGGGAAAGATAGGATTTAAGTTTCTCAACTAATAATTTTAGCACGCTTATAACCAAAATTTATAATTAAATGCTGCTCTAGAAAAATAGAAAATAAGGTAAAATATTTACGTGAGCATTGTCGGGTTCCGTCTTAATTTCTTTTAGCAGCCCCAGCTGTGATGACACTGCCTTGTCACATTCACCATCTAACAGTGGTTCCTTCATTTTAGTATCTGATGCAAAGGAATCCTCCAGTTCCAAACTAATGGGTTTCTTCCTGGGGTACAGCTTCTAGATTCCTAAAATAAAATATAGAGTCTGATTTTACAATTAGTCTTTTTAAATATGGTAATTTTCTGGAACCACAAAAGGGTCTTTAGACAACTGGGCATCAAGGTTCCCTCACAGTACCAACACTGGCTTCCTTCCCTTTATCCATTATTCCTCAATAAATTTCTACTTTACACTTCTCCGGTAGCTACCACCTCTGTGCTTTCTTCTGGAAAGTCTCCATTTCTGGATATGGCATAAAAACACCAAACCTACAAATTTATTTATTTTTATTATTTATTTATTTATTTCATTTCAGCATATTATGGGGGTACAGATTACAAATTTATTTTTAACTTATCAATTGTCTTAGAAAATATAAAGCTTTCTATCTGAGGTTAACTCAATTACCTGTGCTCACTACCTCCACGTACCCTCCAGTTATCCTCTCACCTGCTTCCTCAACTTCTCTTCGCCTCCTATTGGTTCCACTCACATAAGCAAAATAATTGCAGTTGGTGCAAAATAATTGCAGTTTCAGCAGTGTTGAAATTTGCCATTTGGTATTGGAATATATTCTTAAATAAATGTGGTTATGTTATACATCATTTTAATGCGCATTTCCCACATTTTTGCTAATGACTTATTACTTGCTGTTTATATTTATTTTAGACTGCAGAAATGATGTTAGACAAAAAGCAAATGCGAGTGATTTTCTTACTCTAGTTCAAAATGGGCTGTAAAGCAGTGGAGACAACTTGCAACATCAACAACGCATTTGGCCCAGGAACTGCTAATGAACATACAGTGCACTGCTGCTTCGAGAAGTTTTGCAAAGGAGACAAGAGCCTTGAAGATGATGAGTGCAGTGGCCGGCCATTGGAAGTTGACAACGACCAGTTGAGAGCAATCACTGAAGCTGATCCTCTCACAACTACACAAGAAGCTGCCGAAGAACTCAACATCAACCTATGGTCATTTGGCATCTGAAGCAAATTGGAAGGTGAAAAAGCTCAATAAGTGGGTGCCTCAAGAGCTGACTGAAAATCAGAAAAATCGTTGTTTTGAAGTGTCATCTTCTCTTACTGTATGCAAAAACAATGAACCATTTTTCGATTGGATTGTGATGTGCAACGAAAAGTGGATTTTATATGACAGACAACCGGTGACAACCAGCTCAGTGGCTGGACCGAGAAGCAGCTCCAAAGCACTTCCCAAAGCCAAACTTGCACTAAAAAAAGGTCATGGTCACTGTTTGGTGGTCTGCTGCCCGTCTGATCCACTACAGCTTTCTGAATCTGGGTGAAACCATTACATCTGAGAACTCTGCTCAGCAAATTGATGAGATGCACCGAAAACTGCAACACCTGCAGGCAACACTGGTCAACAGAAAGGGCCCAATTCTTCTCCATGACAATGCCTGACTGCATGTCGCACAACCAATGCTTCAACCAATGCTTCAAAAGTTGAAAAAATTTGGGCTATGAAGTTTTGCCTCATCCACCATATTCACCTGACTTCTCACCACCCGACTACCACTTCTTCAAGCATCTGGACAACTTTTTGCAGGGAAAACGCTTCCACAACCAGCAGGATGCAGAAAATGCTTTCCAAGAGTTCATCGAATCCTGAAACACAGATTTTTACGCTACAGAAATAAACAAACTGGCTGGGCACAGTGGCTCACACCTGTAATCCCAGCACTGTGGGAGGCTGAAGCAGGACTGCTGGAGGTCAGGAGTTTGACACCAGCCTGAGGAAGAGTGAGACCCCATCTCTACTAAAAATAGAAAACATTAGCCAGGCGTGGTGGTACATGCCTGTAGTCCCGGCTACTGGGGAAGCTGAGGCAGGAGGATTGCTTGAGGAGTTTGAGGTTGCAGTGGGCTAGGCTGACGCCACTGCACTGTAGCCCAAGCAAGAGAGTGAGACTCTGCCCCCCCCTCCACCCAAAAGGGAATAAACCAGCTTATTTCTCGGCAAAAATGTGTTGATTGTAATGGTTCCTATTCTGATTAATAAAGATGTTTTTGAGCCTAGTTATAACGATTTAAAATTCACAGTCCGAAACCACAATTACTTTTGCACCAACCTAATATGTTCAAGGATCTGACGTCTAAAGCTATTGCTCTCTGACTACTCCTTCCTTTCCTCATCCTGAAATTCTCTCCTTCCTTGAATTCTGACTCCAAGACTTCCTATTTCTCCTTTTACCTCTTTGCCAGTCTTTTCCACAAACACTTATCTCACCAGTTTCTAAAATATCTGTGTTCCTCCAAAGCACAATTCCCCAGTACTCTTCTCACTTGCTCTATGGGCACAACCTTACATTCAACTATAACCTATGAGCTGATTTTCCCCTACATTCCTGAACTCCGGCCCATATATCTAATTTCCTATTAAATAGCTCCATTTGAATGCTCCACAGTTTCCTCAGACTCGAGATTTAAAACTATTTTCTTATATTACCCCCACGAACCTGCTTTACTGATACTCCCTTTCTTGGTAAATGGCACTATCATATGCCCAATTTCCCATGACCAAAATCTAGGAGTAGTCCTAAATTCCTCTTCTCCTCAAATCTAATCACCAAATTGGATCAAATCTACCTTCTAAATAAGTCTTAAATCTATTTTCCCATTACACATCATGACTGCTTCTTCCCACCACCCAAATCAATGGATTCCTTTTTGCTAAATAGGTAGCTAAAATCCAAAATCACAGTATAAAAGGTTGTTGTACATTCAGGCTTAAAAAAGAACTTTCCTTTCCTGCCACTCTAGGCTGGCTTCAGAGTGCAAGTCTCCTGGTCTCCTGGATTCCCCCTTCTTCATCTTCCCCCAAACAAACACATACTCTTTAAAAAAAAAAAAAGGGCTTTAGAACTAATTATTATGGAGGATAGAAGATAACTAATACATATATGGAGAAGTTAAAGTTCATACAGGAGTAATTCCAGGTCTCCGGTTTTATTCTGAGTTAGTACATGAAAGACTCAAGTAATTCTGCCATTACTTTTTATTTCTAAGACTGGGGCTCAACCACCTCCCCTCATTCCCATCTTTAACTTGGCTCTTATTGAAAGCGCCTATCCCAAGGTAGAAAATTAAATAAATAAAGCCTGAGTAATGAAGTGCAATAAATAGCTCATATAGCCTCTATCCAGCACATTTGAGCATTACACACAACCAGCAAAGCAAAATTCCATGGAAATTAACTATGCTGTCATTAAGTAGATTCTCTTTACCTGAAAGTCTAAATGTCAATTAAAATCAAAGCACCTACTTTGCACGTGGTAGTATTGCAGTCGATTAGGTTTATCTTAAGTGTTATTATTGCTAGTTGGAAAAAAAAACCCAATAAAGCACCTATGAGCTTTGGCATCTCAAACGTGTTATCACACAAATAGGAAAATAATGGAATGCACTCTGAAAACTTAATCACTTAATCTACAATATTTCTGAGGCAAGGGAAATAGTATGTAACATTTGTTTGGCTATTAGAAAAACAAAAGGAGCAAAACCATATATGAATGACAGATAAATCCATTACTTCCTTTTTCGACGAGATGCACATTAGTGTAAAATAAGCCATAGAGACTTCTTTTTAATATAGTCCTACCAATCTTTCCAAACTAGGGCTAAATCACAGTATGACACAGTACATGTATTAACAATCAAAGGATAAATGTTGTACTTCTTCCTGCTGGGCAACAGTACTTGGTGGTAGGTAATTGAAAACATTTTAAGTTAAACCAAAGAGAGAAATATTATGGAGCAGAAAACAAAACTCACATTCATTTTTAAAGTAAAACATGAGATCCCAAAGAAATTACAAATTATCAAGAGTTACTTCCAGATACACATACAGACCTCTAGAGGGAATTCATCCACTTTTCTCCTGGAAAATTAGTACAATATTGCTTATATAAATCTGATGCTTCAAACTACTAAAAAAAGTCATATGTGAAATATAGAACCAAAATGAGATTTCAATAAAATATAAAGCAATTAGAACGATGAAAGGAAACCGTCTACATGACAATGGGTAAGATTCACAGATAACATCAAGACTAATTTCTACAGAGACCATATTTTGACTGTTACAGATTGAGGTATAATCTTGGTTGAAGAGAGATTTGAACAAATTTAGAACAAACTGTCACTTTTCTGTTTTTTAAAAACATTAATAGCCCAATATTAAAAATTAAAAAAAAGAACTTAAGAAATTCTGTATGCATATAAATATGGCTTGAAGAATTGGTTTTTAGAAATCACATTATGCATGATAGCGATTTATATGATGAAATTAAAATATTTTCTATTTTCCATGACAACCAATGATTATACAATATTTAAACATAATATGTAAAATTGAATTCACTCATCTTTAATAACTTGCTTACTTTCAGTCCTGAAAACCATAGCCTTACACATATTTTTCTATTTTGTTACCAGGAAGGTATATTTGTCAAGCCAGGAGGATGGAAAGCATTTTATTCAACAATGTGTTAGCTTGATTCATAACTTTCAAATATTCAGTCATATAGTATGTGGGCCTCCCTCTGTACTCTTGCCAAGGGACCCCACAAATGCTAGGGCCATGGTGAGTCCAGCACCCCAACCACAGGAGATTTTCAGAACTAGGCAGGTGCTCACTGAGAAGTAGGGGTGAGGAAGCCCGATTTAATGACAATAGCTCCCCATTAGGGCTAGGTGGTTGCATGTGCCACACCAAAGGCAAGAAAGGGCAGGCCTGGGAGAGCCCTAGGAATGACTGTTCTAGAAAGGAGGTTATAGTCCCCGAAGCTGGAATATAGTCCAAGGAGGTGGTTTCAGGGTCAGTAAAGGACAGCTACAGCCACAGGGAGATCTGCAGCACCCAGAATGGAAACCACTATCTTCCTCCTGGGGCCAGAGGGGAGGGAGACAGACGTCAAGGAAAAGAATCAGCCTTGGAGCGAGCACCTTGACTGTACCTCATCTTAATCTTCCCACCGTACTAGTGCTCGTCTTTCCTCCCTGCAAAGGTCATTTCTGCTTATTCAAATCCTACTCAGTTTGTAAACCAACTCAGCTACAGATTTTATCAGATTGGCAAGAATTAAAAATAAAACTGATAAATCAAGGCATAACACAGTAGCTTTAGCATACTAAATCCTCTTACTGGAAACAATTATAAAATTAACAGGCTTTACCCTTGAGGGCATTTTCAGGACAGAACAGTGGAAAACGCCCAAGCAGAAAACAGCAGAAGACAAAGTTAGGGTTCTAAAGTAGTTGGAACTTAAGAGGCACAATCTGGGAGAAGAGGGAACCACAGAGAAATGAACCCCCAAATATGCATATAAGTCTCCTCCTCCTCCAAGTCATTGGCTGACTCCTAAATTGCACACCTACAGAGTAAGACTCCCAAACCTAATAGGAAACAGCAGTTGGAAGGCCAAAGAGCTAAGGAGAGATTATAGGAGCTTTGCAGAGCTAATAAAGTTGAAATTTAAGACCAGCAAAGATAGAGGCCTTGGTAAAGACATGGACTTTTGGAGACCCTAGGAGGGCCCCACTCTGGGAGTAAGGGCCATGCCTTGGGAGAAAAAGACCACTTCCTAGCAGAAAGGGCAAAATGAGACAGACCAGCCCTAACATGGCCTAAAATCAACCCTCAACAAGACCAACGTAATCTCCTACTACTGCCTGCCTGCCTGCCTGCAGGCAACTTAGCCCACTTTCAAGAAGTGCATGCATCCAGATGCTAAAAATGTTCATCCACAATGTCCAGAATCCACTAACAATTTATGGACCACTAACCACTTTAAAAATCCCAAAACTGACTGGAAAAAACAAAAATAACACAAACGAACCCACAGGTGGTGCGGATACTGGTATTATCAGGCAAGGACTTTGATATGTTTGAGAAAATAGAGAAAAAGATAGAGACGTTCAGCAGAGGCCTGAAATCCACTAAAGAAAAAAAAGAGTTAAATGAGAAATCTAGAATTGGAAAATAAAATAGAGAAATTAAGAATTCAGGAGATGAATTTAATATCAAATTAGTGAAACAGAAGACAGGTTAGTAGAAAGTCACATCCACAAAATGATAAAAGGATGAAAAATACAAATAATGTTTTATGTGGCATATGTAAACAGAGTCTGAGAATATGAGAAAACACACAATGTAACAGAAACAAGATTTGAAAAACTACTGCTGGACAATTTCCCCAAACTGAAGAAAAACATCAGACCACACAAATTCAAGAAGCTCTGTGAATCCCAAACAAGATAAAGAAAAAGAAAATGCAAGTAGGCATATCATAGTCACAATGGCGAAAACTGAAGACCAAAAGAGAATCTTAAAAGCAGCAAGAGAAAAAAGACACATTAACATACAGGGTAACAAGAATAAGAATGAGGCTGGGTGTGGTGGTGAGCGCCTGTAGAGGATTCCTACAGGAGTTTGGGGAGCCCAGGAGTTTGAGGCTGCAGTGAGCTATGATGATGCCACTGACTGCACTCTAGCTGGGGCGACAGACTGTCTCAAAAAAAAAGAAAGAAAGAAAGAAAGAAAGAAAGAATAGAATGAAGGCCAGAAGCCAACAGAATATTTTTAAAGTGCTAGGGAAAAATCTATCTAAATTTCTATATTCGGTAAAAATACCCTTCAAAATAAGAGTGAAATAAAGACATTTTCAGATAACTGAAAATGGTGAGAATTTATTACCAGCAAACTTACATTGTAGAAATGCTAAAGAAAGTTATTTAAGCTAAAGTGAAATAGTAGACAGAATTTGGCATAAAGGCTGGAAAAGAAGAAGTTATCTGTCTTTACTTGTAGACAACATGACTGTGCATACAGAAACCTCTAAGGAATCTTATCTCAATCCACCCCAAAAAAGCAACTACTAGAATAAGGGAATTTAGCAGGATCATAATACAAGGTCAGCATTTCAGAATGTCATTTCTCATCACTTCTCTTCAAGATTGTTCTAGAAGTTCTAGTCAGGACAATAAAGAAGAAAAAAAAAAAAAGAAAGAAAGACATAGCTAGGCACGGTGGCCCACACCTGTAATCCCAGCACTTTGGAGGTTGAGGTGGGAGGACTGCTTGAGGCCAGGAGTTTGAGACCAGCCTGGGCAACACAGAGACCAAAAAAGAATTTTTCCCATATTGTCTAGCAGTTAGGAAATAAATTAAAAGAAAGAAAGAAAGAAATCTTGAAAAGGAGGAAGAGGTAAAATTGTCATTCATAGATGACATGACTGTGTGCATAGAAAACTCAAAAGAATCTCCAAATTATTAAGTTAAGCAAGGTCAATATTCAAAAATCGATTATATTTCTTTGCACTAGAACTAGAAAATAAAAATGTAAAAATAACCATTTTCTATGGCCATCATAAATATCAAATAAAGAAAGATATCTGGCCGGGCGCGGTGGCTCACGCCTGTAATCCTAGCACTCTGGGAGGCCGAGGCGGGCGGATCGTTCTGAGCTCAGGAGTTCGAGACCAGCCTGAGCAAGAGCGAGACCCCGTCTCTACCAAAAATAGAAAGAAATTAATTCGATAGCTAAAAATATATACAGAAAAAATTAGCCGGGCATGGTGGCACATGCCTGTAGT
>RJWJ010035464.1:0-16697 GCA_004363605.1 Indri indri
TAGGTTATCTAAGAATCAGTTTTTTAATGTACTAATCAAGTATAATTTTTACTGTTTGTTTTCTGCTTCATTAATTCCTGCTTTTATCTCTTTTAAGTCCATCTATCAAATTTTTTTTTTTTTTTGGATTGTTTGTGATGTTTTTTGTCTAGCTCAAGGGGTGGGGAACCTGCGGCCTCAAGGCCACATGTGGGCTTCTAGGTCCTTAAATGCGACCTTTTGACTAAATCCAAATTTTACAGAACAAATCCTTTTATTTTGATTAATACATTTTTGTTCATCTTTTATATTTTTATTTTATTTTTAAAATGAACATATTTAAAATACCAAAGACTAAAATAAGTTTCAATGAAATAATCCTCTCAAATTGACCAGCACAGTTAGAACATTAGTAAGCCATAAGGACTAAATTGACGGCTGCTGTGCTCGTGATTTAGTTTTAACATCCCCCTCCTGCCTGGAGCCACTACCACGTGAGGCTGGTTGTGAGAGTTTATGGGGGTCAAGTACGCCAGCCTGTTATCAGCTTTTGACAACGGTGCACTGTGTTTCTGTTTAAGGTGGAATTTGTGGATAGTTGCACAGCTCAACGGTATTTTTTAATTCTGTCTGCTTAACAGCCCATCACATCAAAGAAGACCAAGAGAACACTGAAGGAAGAAAACAGATTTTTTTTCCTGAGGATTGGGAATTGCAATATTATCTTGTTTCTGCTAAACTTAAGATGATTTGCTTGTTTTGTGATACTGTAGTATCAACATTAAAGAAATTCAATGCTCATCGGCATTATAACACTCATAAGGACCACAAATATTTTAAATTAGAGGGAGAGGTACAAAAGATTGTATTGCAGAAATTTAAAGCAAAAGCAGAGACAATTCTTTCAAACAGCAATAAGGCCCGGAAATAATGCCACTGAAGCAACTTATAAATTAGCTTATATACTTGGGGAAAAAAAGGGAAGCCATTCAGTGATGTAGAAATTGTAAAAGAATGCATCGTCAAAGTTATAGGATGCTTAGACCCTGATAACATTTCAAAGTACAAACCACTGCCTCTTTCAAGAACCATAACTGATCAGCAGCATGAATTAGCCTTCAACTTAACAAAAGAACTTCATGCAATACTTCAAAAGGAAAATATATATTATTCAATTGCTTTGGATGAGTCAACTGATACTACTGACTCAGCACAAGTTTTATATTTCATTGAGGTCAAAACAGAAGATCTTCTTTGCTATGAAGAGTTATTCGCTTTGGGCACTCTTGCAAACAGAACATGGGAAATAGATAACTTCAACGGCTTTCAAGACAAATGTTGTAAAGATGGACTGAATTTGGTAAATTTAGTGAGTGTATATATAGATGGTACACCTTCCATTACAGGAAAACATGAAAGGTTTATTGCACAAATTTTTAAAAAGTATTAACAGATCCAGATGCTCTGATTTCTTTTCATTGTATCTTTCATCAGCAAAATCTGTGCTAAAGCTAAAGTTTTAAGTGACACTTTGCAACAAGTTATAAGTATCGTTAACTATATTGGTGCAAATGCAACATGGCATCTTCAGTTTTTTAACATGCCAAAGTTAAAGGATGAAGTATTCATATGGATTTGCTGTATCATTCTAAAGTGCGTTGCCTATCGCAGGGACAGGTGTTAGCCAAAATTTTATCTCTGTGAGAACAGATAGTTAAATTTTATGAAGAACAGAATCAATAATATGAATTATTGAAAGAAGGTTTCTATAGGAATACAGCATTTCTGTGTGATATCATGTCAAATCAAACTGACTTGAATATTTCTTTGCAAGGCAAAACTAAGTCTACATAAATGTGGCAAAAAATCCAAGCATTTTGAAAAAAGATATGTTTTTAAAATGTTCATCTGAAATTTTGAAAAATATTTCTTCTTTGAAAGGAAATTTCAGATGAACATTTTCCCCAGTTAGTAAAGGTCATTGATGAGCAAGATGATATATGTGAGTCATTTGAAGAATTTCCCAATATTATTCCCAAATTAAGTCAAGGTAAGTCAGGATGTTGCTGTATACTTTCAATAATAACTGGGAATTAAATGGGAAAAAAATCATTCGCTATTATTTGTATATCTTGTGCTATGAACAGAGGAAACTGTCATTTACAGTATAGTTTTCTGGGCATAAACATGGATTCTGGTGTTCGCACCTCCAAGTTCAAATCTCAGTTTTGTCACTTATCAGTAGAAATCATCTGAACTCTCTAAGTTCCTATTTTCTCTCTCTTTTTTTTTTGAGACAGGGTCTCACTCTGTTGCCTGGGCTAGAGTGCAGTGGCGTCAGGATAGCTCACTGCAACCTCAAACTCCTGGACTCAAGAGATCCTCCTGCTTCAGCCTCCGAAGTATCTGGGACTACAGGCTCGTGCCACCATGCCCAGCTAATTTTTTTCTATTTTTAGTAGAGACAGGGTCTCACTCTTGCTCAGTCTGGTTTCGAACTCCTGACCTCAAGCAATCCTCCTGCCTCAGCCTCCCAGAGTACTAGGATTACAGGTGTGACCCATCATGCCTGGCCTCTATTTTCTCATTTTTCAAAAGGGGATAACACATTTTAAAACAATAGCATATGATAAATATATACAATTTTTGTCAATTAAAAATAAATAAAATTTTAAAAAATAAAAAGAAGATAACAGCAATATTTGTGTCTTTGAGTTGTGAGAATAACACACAGAAGATACTTAGCACATGGCCCAAACACATGTACATTCAGATGGACAGATTTGCTGTCAATAGTAATCAGAGATGAATGGAAATTGCAATTAGATTTCCATCCCTAAAACTTTAGATGTGACTTTATATTACTTAATCAAATCTTCCAAATTATAATGTTTGCTGATTTGAATCTTACAGTAATTACTTTTATCTAGTCTTTAAGAAATGAAAAAATTATATAGCAGTCAATTCATGCCACAACTCAATAAGATTTAAAGCTGTAAACAGATTAAATCCAACACTAAACAAACATTTTGTAATCTATTTTGGCCAAAACAATGAATTTGCCCCCATTCCTGTAACCATTACTCAGGGGGCCAGCACCCAGTGTTACAATCTCTTAGGTATTGGTACCTTCGTGGTGGTCCAAGGGCGCCCTCTGTCTGAGTGCTAAAAATATCCAAAACCAAATTAAATACTTTATAAAAGCTGATGCTTTCTCAAGTAAATTCTTAATGAACAGTTCTATGAAATTGATCCTCTCTTTAATCACTGCTGGCAGATAGTCAGGAAAAAAACAGATGTCATATCATTTGTTACAACAGCACCAGAACGGTTTACATCTCTGTAATTTAAGTGGGAATTTGGAAAGAAATTTCATGATTTTTTTTTCAGAATTTATTCCATATCATTCAATAAAATTATTGGCATGAATCACCTAGATAAGTTTATTGATCTCTTTTTTTGTTCTCCCTGGGTAAAACTCTATACTTTATTTAACATGCTATTGCAGCAGTTTGCCCAGTAATGAGTATCACTGACATTAAATATTTATTGGGTATCTTCTGTGTGCAGGACATAACACTAGGTGAAAAGGATGGAAAAAAACCATTCTCTATCTTTAAAGAAATTACAATCTAGTTTCTAGAACAAGATGTGTAAAAAGGATGTATACAAAGAAACATATAGTAAAATACCCACGGAAAAATATGCTTCTCTCAACTTGCTGCTCCGTGTAACCTTGAGAAAGTTATTCAATTTCTCTGAACCTCAGTTTATCTGGAATATAAAAATAATAACCACCTCAAAGGAAAGTTACAAAGGTTAATTGAGATATTTGTAAAGGTCTCAGCACATAGTAAAAGTTCAATAAAAGTGGCTATTATTATTTATTACTATTATTAAAAGAAGAATCTTGAATAATGATGTCCTATATTAAAGAAATTTTATTTGCTTTAAAAGAGAAGATGGGCAAATAAAATATTTTGTATCTATTTTTGTTTCTAGTTAAGAAAAACAGTGATCTTTACCAAATGCTTGATCACGTCAATGAGCCATTCTAAAGGAATTATTTCAATATAAAAAAATATTAAACCCAATGTTCCTTTACTACAAACGAAATTGAAGGAGTTACAAGAATATGAATTTTCTCATACTTACTTCATATGGCTTGCCTGTTCTCTTGAAACATCATCTAAGATGTTAAAAGTAATTTAATCACATTTATGCTGATCTACATATCTAACAGCAAAAGCAGCCCAAGAACAGAATCCTATTCATAAAAAGGATCTTAGCAATAGTCTAGTTTGATCTTTTTTTAAGGAATAAGAACTTACTATGTATCTCCTTTATGAGGTATCTTAAAATTCATTTTATGAATTTTAATAATTTTTCAGGGAGGCAAGCACATGACAAATATTTTTATATTCATTTTGTAGGTGGGGAAACATAAATAGTAAAACTAAGCACAGTTGAAATTATTTGCTAAGAAAAATTAATTAAAGCTAGTCTAAGGACTACATGTATTATCCCATTTCTCACAGATAGGTGTTATTTTCTCCATTTACAAATGAGGAAACTGAGGCACAGAGAGGTTATATAACTTGCCACAAGTTACATAGCCAGTGCACAGCAGAATCAAATCCAGGCCGGCTGATTCCAGAGCCTGCACTGTAGAACTCTATATTATATTTTTCCTATTACTTAAAAATAACAATTTTCTTAAATATCCATGAGTATATACTGACACAAATAAATGATTGAATAAATAAATGGGAGAGAAGGGACACCTCTTTATAAAAGATTCCAACTAATAAATGTAGAAGAAATGAGGAAAATAATTACCGTTAGGTAAACTCCAATTGTTGCAGGCAAGAACCATCAAAACAGCTAAAATTAGCAGGTGAAAGTATGATGAGAAACAGGATATTTTCGCAGCCTCGATACATCTCTCCACATGACATATATTAATTATAAGGAGAAAAACAGTAGGTTTACAGTGGAGAAACCCAGCAGACACCATCTAAACCAAGTGATAAAAGTTAACATCACCAATAACATATATCAACATTATGTACCTCGTGATATTGAGAAGGGTACATCACTTCTGTGATATTCCTGCCAAAACTGCACAAACTCAATCTAATAATTAGAAAACACTGGGCTGGGTGAGGTGGCTCACGCCTGTAATCCTAGCACTTTGGGAGACCCAAGCAGAAGGATTGCTTGAGGCCAAGAGTTTGAGAAAAGCCTGAGGGAGAGAAAGACCCGTCTCCACAAAAAACAGAAAAATTATTTTGGTGTGGTGGCATGCACCTGTAGTCCCAGCCACTTGAGAGGCTGAGGCAGGAAGATCCCTTGACTCCAGGAGCTGGAGGTTGCAGTGAGCTATAATGATGCCACTGCACTCTACCCAGGGCAACAGAGTGAGACTCTGTCTCAAAAACAAACAAAAAAAAGGTTAAAAGGCATGTCTATCTTTTGATTTCTCATAATTAAAGCTGATATTTATTGAGCATTTACTATGTGCCAGGCACTAAGTAAAATGCTTGTCTGCACATTATTTCATTTAATTCTCACAATTTCATGAGGTAGGTTTTATTATTACCATCTATAAGATAAGGAAATGGTTAGAAAGGTTAAGAACGTTACACAAAGACTGGTTGTATGGCACAAGCAATACTGCCATTCTTTCTCCACATCTTTTTTCAATTGCTATCAAGTAAGAGATTTAATTAACTTCAGTTTCATTGAATTTCATCTTTACTACCCTCCTATCCAGGACTTGAGAAGTGTTAACATGAAGCAATAAGGATTATGGTAAATAGAGAATTAATAATCTAAGATAATTAAGAACTGGCCATATTGTTATTATAATTATACTGAGTCTTATTTGTCCATCTTTTTCTATTAAAGCTTTGAGTTCTGATGGGGGAAAAGCATGATTCTGAATAAATATAAAATGAGCAGTTAAACCTCTCAACAGTATTATACATACTATTAGTAGGAAGTTGAAGTACATGTAATTACTTGGATAATCATTCCTGAGCATTTAATTTATACACATCCTTATAAGCCTAAATAATATGTACAAATGTAAATACTGCATTTTTTTTTTTTTTTTTTTTTTTGAGACAGAGTCTCACTCTGTTGCCCGGGCTAGAGTGAGTGCCGTGGCGTCAGCCTAGCTCACAGCAACCTCACACTCCTGGGCTCAAGCGATCCTACTGCCTCAGCCTCCCGAGTAGCTGGGACCACAGGCATGCGCCACCATGCCCAGCTAATTTTTTCTCTCTCTATATATGTATTTTTAGTTGTCCAGATCATTTCTTTCTATTTTTTGGTAGAGACGGGGTCTCGCTCTTGCTCAGGCTGGTTTCGAACTCCTGAGAATACTGCATTTTTTAACTTCCTGTTTTCTATCCTTAAAGCACTGATTTCTTGGACCCTGCGAAAACAATTTTTCAAGTAACTGCAATGGAAGCTTTTATAGTTAATGTAATTATTCATATTTGAAGGATGTCATGATTTTTTAAATTTTATGTCTTTATTATTGAAAATATTTATTACAGTTTATTTACACCCTAAATAAAAGATAAGAAAGGCACTTCATATTGCCTTCTGTCTCTTGCGTACAACAAAATAAGTAACTCTGAATTTATCCTGGATGAATCACAAAGCAAGAGTTTGGGACTTTATTGTTGGTTTTAGTCCTATTTTTAGAGGTACGGGGATACAAAAGAAGTCCTTAATTTGGAGACATTTAAAATGGTTTGTGTGGTTATCTTCAGGAAGGAAGTACACTGTCAAACTTCAGGACCATCACAGCATTCTTTAAATGTATAATAATTATTTTGTTCAAAATGTTCATGGTCCATATCGTATAACTCAATGTATAAAATAACACTGCCACTGACATCAGTGGAATTTTATGGGAAACAGAATGAGTTAGTAAGCCTTTTTAAGTTGGCATTTTCCTCTTCCCTCAAAAAGTTATGTGTCCAAGTACAAAAAATCAAAAGGATGCAAAGTCTTTCTATTACTTACAGACTGACTATTGTCTTAAAATTTCACAGACAGGCTTTTCTCTCCTCTTTGTTCTTTCTAAAAAATGCAGAAAATGGAAAAAAACTTACACCGAAGTCCAAATTATAGACAAGAAAAAGAAAAACCAAATGACTAGGAGATTGGAGGTGAATTTTCAAATATCAGTAATTTACAGAATGTGCAAGTGAGTTTTACTTTTCATTAACATTGTTTTGATGTTTTCCATAGTATATGAACGTTTTAAATTGATTAGAATTTTCACATAACATTAGATTTTTTATTTGTAGTCCATTTAAAGATTCACATCTTCACTTTAATATATAACTTTAGACTTTTCTTTCAAAACATATCTAAAAATTAGTAAAATGCCTAATGGAAGTTTTATTTACTTGATAGAAGAATTGAAAAAGAGAGAAAAACAAATACATTCTTCACAATTTCAGAGGTGACAAAAGTCTCTGACATTTCAAGTGGCTTCTAATCCCTCTCAAAGGATTTTAAAATTGCATATAATGTTGCATAATCTTAACTACATTAATGTTAAAGTGCATAATCTTAGCCAGATTAATGTAAAGATGCTATCAGTCTATTTCAATTATATACTTCTTACAATATAATGAAAGAATTTATTTGGTAATGCTTAATCGATTGATTAAACTGACACCACAAACGCTGGGCATCATTTTGGTGGAAACATTTGCAAGCATTTATGGTCACTGATTTCTTGCAGTTGCTTCTTGTTTTCGTCCTGATTTTATAATTCCTCAAAGTAAAGGTGCAGAAAACAAACACCTACCCTCCTTTTTGAGAAATAACACGATAGAGAGGAAATCTGCGTGGTGTAAACACAAATACAGACATTTGGAGGCTGATGGCTTCACGATTAATTTTGTTGCTTAACTTCATTGTTTATTAAGTGAAAACTTGTGAATTTTCCCTTAAAATCCCCGCGATAGTTTGTTTTTGCCTCGCTGAATATGTGCCCCCTACCCATTTTGGACTCTGTATGCTAGGCTCTTGCCCTCAGTTTCAGCGCCGCGGGTAAACCGTGCCCTGCGCCACCAGCTGGAGCCCGCGGAATCCAATTGCCCAGGGCGCCGAACAGGTGGTCCCGGGGACAGCGAGCCCCCGTGGTCGACCCCAGCTCCAGCCCTCCTGGGGAATCTGAGGCCTCTCCCAAATCATCCCTAAAAGGTGTCCCCTTTCTTCATTCATTCAACAAATATTTGTTCAATTTCAGGTGCTCCTCTGTCTTCAGAAAACCAATTCAGATCTCACTTTGCAGCCGGGGCAACGTCCCGGCCTTATTAAAGACCCAATGAGGCTGGGAAGACGAATCTCGACCACAGCGTAGCAAACACCGCGTGTGATTTACTAAATGCCTTCCCTTCGGGTCCCGAGTAGCCGGGAGCATTACGACACTTCCCTTCCCTTCCTCCCTCACTGCCAACCCTAGAGAGCTCTAATGGCAAATAGTGACCATAACCAAGCTGTCGTTCTTGCCTCCGAGCAAGACTTATGCCAAATTCCTCATTCCGCGAGGCGCCATCCTCTTCCCCAAGCCAGCAGGAAAGCTTTAGGCCGCGGCCGGACCTCCAGGACGACAGGCAAGAAAGGGTCTGAGATCTGAGAGTCCAGGCCTCAAACGACTCCAGTCGGAAGGTTGGTCGAGAATCGCAGTGTTTCAGCCGGATTTTTCCGTCCCGCGGGGAGGCTTGGCCCCGGTAACCCACAGCGGAACTACAACTCCCAGCACCGTGGCTGCCCGGACTCCCGGAAGCCGGAGCCCAGCCGGGAGGAAGCAGCTGAGACCCCACCAACAGGCGGGGGTTAATTAAGCAAGAAAAAGGGGGCGGGAAGGGCTGGGCGTGTGTCAGTTCGCAACCATGAACGTGGTTTTTGCTGTGAAGCAGTACATTTCTAAAATGATAGAGGACAGCGGGCCCGGTATGAAAGTACTTCTCATGGATAAAGAGACGGTGAGTTTGCTTTTGCTCAGTATTTGTTTGTGAAGGAGCCCTTTCTCCCTTACAATAGCTAGTCCCGTTCCACTGTAAGGTTTAGTATTTAAAGATTTTTAAATAAGGGCCAGTTCTGTGTGGATCTAAAAAGTTGTATATTAAGTCAGTTGCAATTAAAAAGGAAAAAAAAGTTGTATAAACCTTGCCCATTATGCTTTCAGTCTAAATGGCTCTAACCACTGCCCAGAGACTTAATGTACTCAGAACAATTTATTGGAATCAGATCCTTTTCTAAATAGCCTCTGCCAAGAAATCATTACTATATGAGACAGAGTACTTTGAAGACTTAGGGATAGGCCTGTTATTTCCATTCAACATTGTGTTTTTTAAGTAAAACTGTTGGTGCTTAAACTGAAATGACAGGTCATGTGTTGGTCACATCAAAAACAAAAAATTAAAAAAATGTATTTTTGGAAATTTATGGATTGTTCTTGTTCAGAGAGGATGTTTTTCATTCTGGTACATTACCTGTTTCAGATGTTTAGTGAATGTTGTTCCATATGTTAGTATTTAAGTTATCCAGCTAAGTATTAATAAAGGCTTAGATATTGCTACTTGTTTTTATTATTCTGGAATAGCATGATCTTATTCTTTTTTTTTAGACTGGCATAGTGAGTATGGTATACACACAATCGGAGATTCTTCAGAAGGAAGTGTACCTCTTTGAACGCATTGATTCTCAAAATCGAGAGACCATGAAACACCTGAAGGCAATTTGTTTTCTTCGCCCTACGAAGGTACTGCATAAACTGAGCTGCCTCCTACCCAGGCAAATGCAGAACACTCTGATCTGAAAGCATTAAGGAGGCAAAATAAATCTGTATTATTATCATTTGTGGCATCATAATTATCCTGGTTTGTCAGTGTTATAACCTTCATTCTTCTTCTTTCTGTATCTCAGTTCACCCCTTACAGCCAGTTCTTCCTTCAAGATGTCTTTTAGGTTCACAGGTATTCCCAAAGCCACTAAGGAACTACTCTTAAGAGAGATCCACATCATTTTATTCCTGAATTAACCTCCATACCTGTCATGCTGAACACCATTGCCACTTAATCTTATGTATAGCTATCGGCATTTTCAGTCATTTTATTCACATCTATGCTCAGGAACCTATAGTGGTCCAATTTTACTTCTATGGTTAAATCTATATTTAGCCCAGCAGTCAAAGTCTTCCTTTAGCTGGTTTGGTGGCCCTTATGTATCCAGCTTTCCTGTGTCCCAACTCTGCTCCTCCACTATGTCCAAATAGGCCTTTTTATCATCCTTCTACATGCTCATTCCTATCCTTTGTTCTCTTCCCCTAATTTCTTTCTTTCTTTTTTTTTTAATTTCAGAATATTACAGGAGTACAAACGTTTTGGTTACATAAATTGCTTTTGTACAGTTTGAGTCAAAGTTATAAGTGTGCCCATCACCCAGATAGTGTGCATTGTACCTGTTAGGTGTGAATTCATCCATTCCCTCCCCCCACCCCCACCCCCCCTGCCACCTACTTGATTTCCATTGAGTTTCACTTCCATATGTGCACATAAGTGTTGATCAGTTACTTCCAATTTAATAGTGAGTACTTGTGGTGTTTGTTTTTCCATTCTTGTGATACTTTACTTAGAAGAATGGTCTCCAGTTCTATCCAGGTTGTTACAAAAAGTATTAGTTCACCATTTTTTATGGCTGAGTAGTACTCCATGGTATACATATACCACATTTTATTAATACACTCATGCATTGGTGGGCACTTCTTCCCCTAATTTCTTTAGTCATTTGTCCGTTTTGTCCATCACCTTCTAAATCCTGCTCGAGTCTCTCCTTCTTTAAAAATCCTTTCCTGTTTCAATCTTATATATGTATATTCTCTTGCTTCATATTCATTTTCTTCCAGTGCATTTTTACCATGCTGGTACATTATGTATTTTCTAAAATGCAAATCTGATTATGTCACTCCTGCTTGAAATCCTTGAATGACTTCTTATTGCTTTTATGGTAAAGACAAAACTCCTTAATTGTGGCCTGCAAGGTCCAGTGTGGTCTAGTTCCTACTGTTTCACCAGCCTCATTTCAAACCATTCCTGCTTTTGCACTCTGCACCTTAGCGGTGCTAATCTTTCGGTCTGCTACATTCCCCTTGTTCTATCATGCCACAGAACCTTAGCATAGGCTCCTCCTCTGCCTGGAACTTCTTCACTTCCTCAAGCAAACCTTGTGTGATTTTGCTGACCAGGTCAAACCCACTCTTATAAGCACTCACAGCACCATTTTTTCCCCTAATGCTTGTCATGGTTGAAGATGTATATAGTTTGTGTGATTATTATCTATCTCACCTACCAGCAGTAAACTCCATGAGAACAGAAATGGTATCTCTTTTTTCTCACTCTAATATTCCCAATGCCTGCTATACAATGGACACTCAGTAAATAGTTGCTGAATTAATGAATACATGTTGTGTTATACTAGTTTCCAATTGTTTCGCATTCGTAGCTCTTAGTTGTGAAATTTTGGTTTAGGAGGGATCTTAGAGATCATCTAGTTCATTATTTCCTAACATTTTTAATTAGAGAACCTCTTTCATAGCTATATATACTCTCTCAAGCTCTCTTAAGAATCTTTTAATACACATTGTCATTTTTGCCTAGCATATTATGAAGAAGCAATTTTAAGTTTAAAATATTTCTTATTAAAAACAATTTTAGCCAGGCACAGTGGCTCATCCTCGCACTTTGGGAGGTCAAGGCAGGAGGATCACTTGAGGCCAGGAGTTCAATACCAGCCTAAGCAACATAGCAAGACCCTGTCTCTGCAAAAAAATAGAAAAATTAGCCAGGCACGGTGGTGTATGCCTATAGTCCCAGCTATTCAGGAAGCTGAGGCAGGATGATTGCCTAAATCAAGGAGTTTGAAGTTGCAGTGAACTATGACACCGTTGTACTCTAGCCTGGGCAACAGAGCAAGACCTTGTCTCAAAAAAAAAATTAAAAACATTTTTAAAATTAAGAAAATTTTCTTTAAGATTATATTATAAAGTTAATTTTAACACATTTTAATCTAAATGACAGTTTTTAAAACATTTTCCCCATTTAACAAGCAATGTGCATTGTTTACATTATTTTTAATTCTGTCAAGAAACATATTGATTGACTGATTGATTGAGACAGAGTCTCACTCTGTCACCCAGGCTAGAATGCTGTGGCATCAGCCTAGCTTACAGCAACCTCAAACTCCTGGGCTCAAGCGATCCTCCTGTCTCAGCCTCCTGAGTGGCTGGGACTACAAGCACGTGCCACCACACCCAACTATTTTTTTCTATTTTTAGTAGAGACAGGGTCTCACTCTTGCTCAGGCTGGTCTCAAACTCCTGAGCTCAAGTGATCCTCCCACCTTGGCGTAAGAAACATGATTTTTAAAAACAAATTCAAAAATGATAAGTTTAGGAGACCCAATTTATATTTTAACCATGTATCATAGTATCAAATATAGATAAAACCTGCATTATATACATATATATGTATTTTTTTTTTCTATTTTTTTGAGACAGAGTCTCACTCTTTTGCCTGGGCTAGAGTGCCGTGGTGTCAGCCTAGCTCACAGCAACCTCAAACTCCTGGGCTCAAGCGATCCTACTGCCTCAGCCTCCCCAGTAGCTGGGACTATAGGCATGCGCCACCATGCCCAGCTAATTTTTTTTCTATATATTTTTAGTTGTCTGATTAATTTCTTTGTAATTTTTAGTAGAGACGGGGTCTCGCTCTTGCCCAGGCTGGTGTCGAACTCCTGAGCTCAAACAATCCACCCGCCTCGGCCTCCCAGAGTGCTAGGATTACAGGCGTGAGCCACCGCGCCCGGCCAAAACCTGCATTATAATCTTATGTAATTGGAAGTCTTATAGTTTGACCATAAAAAGTCAACTTTTCTTGTTTCTGTCATATTTTATTTTAAAATAACGTAATTATAGAAAAGGTCTTAGCCTGCTATTTGCAAATACTTCACAAACATTGCGGTTGTGCAGAGTCTTAGGTCCCAATAAGTTAATAAACAAAGTGCGAATATAATTAACTATACTTTCTCTCAAATGTTGATTTTTAAAGGACTAGGCATATTTTGATGTTCTATATAAAAATTCTGATCAGAGGAATACAATTTATAGCCAAGCAGCTATACTGGGGCAAATTTGCAGAATTATTACCAATTTTATGTTGTGTTTCAACATCCATGTCCCTTATACATTTTCTTTAATTTGGCCAAAATAATGTACTGGTTAATATTTAATATTATATATAATATTAAATAATATATAATATGATTCCTGATTATTTAATGTTATTACATGTTATTTAATGATTATTTAATTATTAGTCTTTTTGTCCCCAGCCCTTACCCTACAACATAGACACACTTATTCTAAGTGTGTCTCAATATACAGTAGACTCTCAGTAAATAAATAAGTCAGTGGATGATAGTTTTTACTTTTTTACTTTAGCAACTCTCTTCATATTTTGTTTTTTCGTTCTTTGTTATCTAGGAGAATGTGGATTATCTGATCCAGGAGCTCCGAAGACCCAAATACAGTATATATTTTATTTGTAAGTACATTAGTTCACGTTTTCAATGATGTAACTACATCCTAGTTAGTGTGTTTCATCGAGCACTCTCATGTCGTTAATAGTTTATTGAATCAATCACTATAAAAATCTGGCTTCTCCCCCTCTCTCCCCAGCCTTCCCCATGAGCAGACACAGTAGCACCTCTGTCTCGCTTTTAAAAAAAATAAAAAATAATTTTTAAAAAATTTAAAAATTAAAAAGAAAAATCTGGCTTCTTTAATGTCCTTTCAGAGTATTGAAAGTCTTGTGACCAGCATTCTATTTCAGAGAGCTAAAAGTGATTTCCATTCATCATTGATTGCTTAAATAAAACATTTTATGTTTTACTTTGCCTTTCAAGATGCTTTGTAAGTCAAAAGTTGTAAGTAGCCAAAGTTCACATCTCACTTCCGCCCAAAAAAGTATATGCTTATTCCTATTTTGCACTTATGAATTGAGGCATAGAAGCTGATTTATTTATTTTGGGGGAGGAAATACTTGAGTTTTTTGGAAAAGCAGAGATTTATTTTACATACCAGATGAAAACATTCCACTTCTTTTTGCTACTGTATGTAATGCATGGAAGTAGAAATCATCAGGTAGGTATCTCTTATGTGCACAACTTTTTTTGGGTGGGGAGTGAATAGGGGAGGCCTAGAAATAAACTAGGTTTGTGGTTACTATAGAATTTAGGTGGATTTTTTTGATCCAGTACATTCTGCTGTGGAAGTTACATCTGTTCTCCTCTAGATGTCACTATTGATCTTCACGGGACTGTAGTCTATTCGGTAACTTTTCCAAAACCAAGGACCAAACTTAATGCTGGGTAATTAGGGCATTTGAGAAGTTTTAAAGCTCACTTAAAGGTTTTTAGAGTTTTAGAGTTTAGGCTATAGTCTAAGACATATATACTTTCTTCAGCATACACTATTTAATAATGGTACCAAAAATTAACATTTAGAATAAGACTTTATATTTTATAAAGAGCTCTTTCATTTCATTTCATTCAGTTCTGTGTAGAATTGAAAAGTTATATAAAGCTTACCAGTGAGTTTTCAGTATACAACACCCCAAAAGGTAAAAGTAGGCAATTTTATTAGTCTCTAGCATCCTAGGGATGTTTTTTGTTGGTTGGTTGGTTGGTTGGTTGGTTTTTGGCTGATATCCACAGGGTTTTTTTAATTAAACTTTCTATTTTGAGACAATTGTAGTGTCACATGCAGTTGTAAAACAAGTAATAGATCCTGGATACCGTTTACCCAGTTTCCCCCAATGTAGCATCATAAATGAAAATAATACAATATCACAACCAGGGTATTAACATTGATACAGTCAGGATGCAGAAAGTTTTCATCTCCACAAGGATCCTTTATATTGCCCTTTTATTAGCCACATCCACAACTCTCCCACCCCAAACCCTTTGTTAATCCTGGCAACCACTAATCTGTTCTCCGTTCTATAATTTTGTCATTTCAAGAATGTTCTATAAATAGAATCACACAGTATATAATCTTTTGGGATTGGCTTTTTTCATTCAGCATAATTCTCTGGAGACCCATCCAGGTTATGGCATATATCAGTAGTTCATTCGTTTTTATTGCTGAGCGCTATTCTATTGTATGGATGTATCACAATTTGTTTACCTATTCACCATTGAAGGACATCTGAGTTGTTTCCAGTTTTGATTACTACAAATAAAGCTGCTATAAACAGTGTACAGGTCCTTGTGTGAACACAGGTTTTCATTTCTCTGGGATAAATAATACCCAGGAGTGCAACAGCTGGGTCGTATGGTAGTTGCATGTTTTGTGTTTTAAGAAACTCCCAAATGTTTTCCAGAGTGACTATACCATTTTACATTTTCACTAGCAATGCATGGGTGATCTGGTTTCTTTGTATCCTCACAAACCATTGGTGTTGTCTCTATTTTTTATTATTTTAGCCATTGGATAAATGTGTGGTCATTCTAGTATTTTTCAGTCTGACCAAAGCTAGATTCTTAGGAAGGTGTAAACACTTTTGTACTCAGTTACAGGTGTGTGTATATGTGTATTTTTTTTTCCCTGTGCTGCCAAATTTAAGTGGACATATAATAGAATCACTCTTGCTGAGTCTCTTGGCTAAAAATTGAAAAGGTCATGAGGTGCAAGACCTTTTTTTCCTCTAAAGAGAGTTCTTTGTAGCAGTTGAGATTAATAAAGGATAATAAATCCAGTATTTACTCTTACGATTCTAAAGATTGGTTTGGGCTATAAATCTATGAAGCAAAGAAAAAATATAAAGTAGTTAGCATCAAAGTCTATGAAAAACAGAATGTTGAAATTTCTTGGGTAGAGCAATTTCCAAATTATATTTGATTGAAGCAAACCAAAATAAATTTATATATAGGAATTTTATTCATTGCAAACTTTCAGCACAATTTATATCAGCACTAAACTGACCTATCGTTTATCTCATTTTTTATAATTTTCTTTTCATATGCTTTTATGTCTACTAAATCTGTTTTATAGCAGGCCCTTCCCTTTATTAAAATACTTTTTATTATAGAAATTTTCAAATACATACAAAAGTAGAACAGTATAATAAATTCCAGTGTACCTGTCACCTGTTTTCAACATTTTTTTTTTTTTTGAGACAAGGTCTCACTCTGTCAATCATAGCTCACTGTAGCCTCAAACTCCCGGACTCGAGTGATCCTCCTGCCTCAGCCTCCTGAGTAGCTGAGACTACAGGCACACACCACCATGCCCAGCTAATTTTTTATTTTTTGTAGAGAACAGGGTCTTGCTATGTTGCCCAGGCTGGTCTGAATTCCTGGGCTCAAGCGATCCTCCCGCTTCTGCCTCTCAAAGTGTTGGGATTACAGGCATGAGCCACTGCACCTGGCCCAGTTTCAACAATTATTGAGACATGCCCATTCTTGTTTTAGCCATACTGCCACCTACTCCCCCACCAATATTATTTTGAAGCAAATCTAAGACATCATATAATTTTATCCATAAATATTTCAGTGTGCATCTCTAAAAGATGACTCATTTTTTAAAAACCATAGTTCCATTATTATATCCAAATAGAAATGAA
>RJWJ010035465.1:0-16627 GCA_004363605.1 Indri indri
TATAAGTCTGAAATCATAAATAGTCTATTTTTAAAGCACACAAATGGTTATCTAAAAATCTTAGAACTTTGTAAAATAATATACAGCATTAGATAAGGAAAGGGCTCCTGAAAATAGTATTTCACATTTTGAAAGACTCCTTAGTACAATTAAACATGGCAGGTGAAACATAAAAATTTATTTCTTCTTACTCATAAATCACCATTAAAATGCTAGTAAAGGAATACAAAAGTATAAACCACAAAGAAATTGAGGACAGAAAAAAGGGAGTGCAGTGGGCCAGAGATTTCAACAAAATTTTGCAGTATGGAAAGAAGACAAGCAAGTGGCAGCTGATTTAGCAATGCAGGGGAAGCCAAAGCCTGAGACATGTGGTGAGGCTACTTTGAGGCTACCTGAGCAGATGAACCCAGGCAGTGCTAGGGAACAGTGGAGGTCGACGTGCAGTTGAGAGGGGAGGGGCAGAAAACAAGGGATCATTTGGAAGTTCCTAATCAAAAGGCTTGACACCCTCTCACCTCCCATACAAAATATCCACATCCAGAAGCCTGCCTGAGCGTCTTCTCTCTCTCTCTATCTCTCTCTCTCTCTCTCTCTCTCTCTCTCTAACACACACACCCAGGTTCAGAGACTGGAGGTTTTGTTCCATACAGAAACTGAACTGAAGAGACTCAAGATTTGGTGACGTCAGCAACGTGGGTAATGTAGTGAGGCATATCCTACTACACAATGTGCAAAATGGAGAAGTAAACTTGGGAAGAGGAGACCAAGGAGTCCAGGAACCAGTGGGTTCCACCCAGGTGAGCAGCACAGAGATACAAAGAGGTCAGGCGCATGACAGACCTCCAGAGTGCGGCAGGAGGATGTAGGGTTCCAGAAGTGCAGTGGACAACCTGAATTACTAAAGGAAACAGTAGAGAAGCTAGGCTATACTTGTGCAGGTGCAGCAGTCACAGCACATCAAAAGTATGAACATGCCCAGGAGAAGGTGGTACCACTAACCTAGATCTACATTTTTACTGCTTATCTTAGCAGCCCTTTGGTACTACCTACGTTTTATTAACCAAGCGAATGTATTTACTTTGAAAAAGATAACAATGATTAAGTCTATCTGAAATTATACTACATGAAACGATAGAATTATTTCATGAGTAATGTCAACCATTGTAAACATGCAAAAAAAGAAGTAAATATTTTAAATGCTAAGTTTCTAGTATTTTCTACAGCAGAAAATTTTTCTAGTTTCAAGTATTTTCTACAATGACCATCCATCCATTATTTGTAGAAACATTTTAAAACCATAATTAATAGAAAAATATGAATATAAAGTATGAAAATAAAATAATTTATACATGATTATTATACCTGGTGTGCTTTGAATGTGTCCCATCCAAAATCCAGATGTTGAAACTTAATGGTCAATGTGATAGCATTAAGAGGTGGAGGGGACTTTAAGAGGTAATTAGGAGGCCGAGGCGGGAGGATCACTTGAGGTCAAGAGTTTGAGAGCAGCCTGAGCAAGAGCAAGACCCCATCTCTACAAAATATAGAAAAATTAGCCGGGCATGGTGGCTTGTGCCTGTAGTCCCAGCTACTTAGGAGGCTGAGGCATTAGGATTGCTTGAGCCCAGGAGTTTGAAGCTGCAGTGAATTATGATGACACCACTGCACTCTAGCCAGGGCAACAGAATGAGATCCCGTCTCAAAAAAAAAAAAGGTAATTAAGCCATGCAGGCCCCTCCATGGTGAAGGGATTAAGACCCTTATAAAAGAGGCTTCACACAATATTTGGCTTGCCCTTCTGCCTCCACCATGTGAGGACACAGCATGCCTCCCCTCTGTAGGAGGCACAAATAAGGTGCCATCTTGGAAGTGGACAACAGGCCTCACCAGACAACTGAACCTGCTGGTGCCTTGATCTTAGATTTCCCTGCTTTCAGAATTGTGGGAAATAAATTTCAGTTCTTTATAAATTACCCAGTCTGTGTTTTTTTTTTATAGAAGCATAAACAGACTAAGACAGTGCCATATCAGGAAAACCAATGGAACATTAAAAAAGAAACAGTCAAATGCTAATAAAATAATGACCACAATAAATATATGTTGTTAACAGTAGCCAAATAAAGGTATTTACTATCCCTGGGTTTGATAAAGCAACTTTTAAAAATTCTGATAAATTTTATTAGAATTAATGGTTACCCTATTTGAATAATAATGTTCAATGAAAATCAGAAAATTGAATTCTTCTAGGACTGGCAGTCACCTTAGCAAAGAACCTTCTAGTACTTCTGCCTTAGACAGCATATTGTTCAAGCACAGGACTTGAAAAGGTAGACTCTACGGCTTCCCTTTGGCAATTTCATACCAACATCATTTTTAGTAAGCTTTTTTCCCCGTAAGTGTAAATATTTGGGTCATTAAATATGAAATATCCAATTTTGAATCAGAAGTGTAGTTTATTATATCTCAAACAAGAAGCAGTACAATTAGTCAATGTATGTGCCTCAACTATCGACACAGTTTTGCCATCTTAACGGTAGCTTATTTATGCCAGCAGTGAAGCAGCCTGGAGAGCAAGTGGCAACGAAATCGTGAAAGGTGTTTTCCACAGCTTGCTAAGAATTGAATATTTTTCCCTGCAAGGAGTGGTCCAAAACCTGAAAGAAGTGGTAGTTAGTTGGTGCAACATCTGGTGAATATGGTGGATGACAGAGAGTTTCCAATCCAGCTTCTGAAGTTTGAGCAGCATTGTTTGTGCGACATGTTGTTGAGTGTTGTCTTCCAAGAGGACTGGCACGTCTCTATTGACCAATCTCAGATGTTTAATTACAAGCATCTTCATCATTTCATCCAATTGGTTGCAGTAGACATCTGCTGTAATGGATTGACCAGGTTTTGTGAAGCTGTAGTGGATAATACCAGTGCTGAACCACCAGACAGACACCATTAGCTTTTTTTGATGACTATTTGGTTTTGGACTGTGTTTCGGCGCTTCATCTTTATCCAGTCACTGTGCTGAATGCTTGTGACTGTCAAAAAGAATCTATTTTTCACGACGCATAACAATATGGTGCAGAAATGGTTCACCCTTATAACATGACAGCAAAGAAAGGTAAGCTAGGAGATGATTTCTCTGCTGACACTTGTTTAATTCATACGGAACCCATCTATCCAGATTCTTTACCTTGCTGATTTGTTTCAAATGGTCCAATATCGTTGGAATAGTAACATCAAATCTTGCTCTTAATTCACACTTAGATTGAGATGGATTTGCTTCCACTACAGCTTTCAGCTCCTCATTATCCACCTTGGTCTCAGGTCACCCATGTTGCTCATTTTCAAGATTAAAATCCTCAGAACAGAACTTCTCAAACCATCAATGTGCTGTGCGTTCATTAGCTACATCCTTCCCAAACGCTTAGTTGATATTTCGAGCTGTCTGCGCTGTATTGGTTCCACAACGGAACTCATATTAGAAAATAACATGAATTTTTGACTTATCCACGGTTTCACAAAAATTGCTCTAAGAAAAAGTTTGAAAGATAATCACAAGCCAAAATGTGTATTGGAAAGACTGAGGATGTAACTTCACAATAAAAATAAAACAAGAAGGGTCAAAATGAAATATCAGAGATACCAGCTGTCAAACTTAGTATTTAAGGAAATCGGACATTTCATATTTAATAATCTAATACCTGGTTCTGTGGTTTAAGTCATTGGCATTCAATAAAGACAGAAAAAGAAAATCACAGCTCGCTATTTTTGTCTAATGAAGCCTCATTTAACTCTAATTGTCTCTTATAGCACCTGGCACAGAGCCTCAATCTCATGTTAACTGAACAAAATATAGATGAATAAATAAATATTATAATGAAATCCCTTTTTAACTTGTTTTTCTGCAGGAAAAGTCATCTCAGTTTCTTTAGTCTTTTATTGTGGAGTCATTTATTTCCTTTTAATCTTTAATAGTGTTTGTGGCTCCCCTTTAATTTCCTGATGTATATTTCAAGATGACAAGGCCAAAATAAAGCAGAACATTCTACTGAGGACATGACCAGTCAGGCACATACTAGAAGAATTGTTTTAACCATAAAATGTTACATAAATATTGTCATCCCAGAATCACACCACAAACTTCCACCCACACAAATAATGCTGAAACACTCACCTCAAGAACCAACCAGAGTTTATCTCCATTGACTTTATCCTTCTTAAAGTAAATTCCATAGAATTTGACCACATTAGGGTGGTCAGAAAGTGTTTTTAAGATGTTATACTCAGCTTCAATCTCTTCATCGATATCCTAGTTTTAAAAAGTCGTAAGAAGGGAACTGTGAGAAAAACATGAATAATGACAAAGAAACAGAGACTACCAAATATAGAATTTAATTTTGTCAAAGTCATAATAGTTTTTCACCATGCTTAGTATTTAATACTATGTATTGACATTTCTCATTATCTTGTTTAAGGAGAGAGATTGTGATTTTCATGCTAATCAAGTGCATCTCAAGTTATATTAATTCCTTTGAATTTAAAAGGAATAAATAAAAGGCTATTTTTGTATGCAATTAGAAAGAAACATATGGAGAACTATTTCAGATGATTTTGCTTTTTTTCTGTATTGTTAACTTTGTTACAATAACAAAGCTATTGATTTGAAACGAAAACTTTCAGTACTAAAAAGCTGGTTCATTTTGTTTCTTTGGAAAACAGGGTAATTGAAAGCTATCAAAAAACCAGTCACACAAACACTAAATTCCTACTTTTCTAAAAAAAGTAAAATAGTTAAATTATAAAAGATAGCGTATAACCTTTAATGACCTAAAAGCCCATTCGCCAGAAGTAGAATAGGTTGCTATCTTATCAATAAAAATGCAAGATACTCACTTAGTCATATTTCTAGAAAGCCACATATACGTGAAACAACTCACAGAGTAATACATAAGAAAAATCCTTACTAATATTGTTCTTACAGTGACATATCATGTCTTTGTTGTTTTCCTACAGAATCTTGGAATCACAGAGGTAGAAAGAAATTTAGATCTGTGCTTTAATTTTATTTTTTTAACAGATAAAGTTTTTATTTTTAAAATAGCATGCTCTTGTTACAACTGTTTTACCAATATTAGATTTAATAATGGAAATATAAATGTGTGTCTTATGTTGTAAAATGTTTCATATTCAATTTTTTATTTTGTCGTGCTGGACCATTATTTGGTCTGTTCACATTGCCATTGCCATTATACTTCCTTTTTTACAATGGACTTGCTGTTATTTAAACGAATCTTTCATATTAAAAATCCATTTAATGTAACAGTGCACCCTAAATGTATATAAATTTTTTTTGTTTTGTTTTAATGTTGCCAGTGTATACTTTATTGGCAACATTTTAATTTTTTTGTGCTTTTAAAAACTTTCGGTTTTTTCAAAACATGAGGGTACAAGTGTTTTTGTTACATGGATATCATGTATCATGCTTGAGTCAGGGCTTATGGTGTGCCTATCACCATAATAATGTTCATTGTACTGATCTCTAATTTTAAAGGAAGAAAGACAAGCTCAGAGAAGTTGCAGCTGGAGTTGGTTAGTGTAAAATTCAGGTTTAGACTCCAAGCCTACTACCTTCTAATCCTGCTCCTTTAATCCTCCTCCTGGAGAGAAAATTACTAATTGAACATACTTAATAGTAAGACCCTTTTAATCTTAAAAAAGCCAATTTTTGTAAAATACTTGGATGTATTTAAATTTATTTAAGATTATAATTTCTTGGCTATAAATCTTTTTTTATTTGACTTGTGACAAAACGAATGAAGAGTAAATAAATAATCCTTAGGAAAACATATACGTAACATGACAAGAATAAAAGCAAAGGAACAAATTAAGTACTCTAGTCTCAAAATCAATATGTTTCATTAAATCAATAGAACTAAACATGATTTACAAGGTTTGTAAATATACCATACATGAGTAAATTAGGCAAGAATAATGGTTACATATATTCTAAGCAATTTGTTCTCCATCAAGAAGGGAATGGGAGAGAGACACTAACTATGGGACCGGACAATGGGAGCAGGCTCAAGTCCTTTCTCTTGCTGCCACACACCCCAACCCCTAATAGCAAAGGCTGGAAGAACCAGAGGAATAGTCACTTTGGTATAACTTAGCTTGTGCCTCTCTTCCCTCATTTTACATGGTTAGAAATTCCCACCAGAGGACTGTGAAAACATTCAGCATCAGTAACACCTGGGCATTGTGCCTCTCATTTTTTTCCTCCAGTGTATGTAATTTATTACATTAAAATAAAACTCCCCTCCCCTAAGAGCAACCCTTAGATGAACAAACAGAGGCCCAGAGACCTTTCGCAGTGTCCTACAGTTTGCTAGTGGATGAGCTGTGGCAAGGTTCCAGGACTCTGATGTCCTCTCTGGACACATTTCATCATTTCCATCGTGCCATGCTCCTATCACGTGTGCAAGAGTGGGGTAAGTTTGGGGAGTATGTCATTAGTGAACTCATTCTGGCTCATGCACGTGCGATGGGAGAACCAGGTGTCTCCCGGGAGCCCGAAGATATCCCAAAACCGTTAGCTCTCATTTCCAAGAAACAGAATCTCATGCTCTTCACAACAGAGACCAGGCTTGGTAGTTTCCCTGTCGTGACTGCTGCCCCCCGAAAAGCAACAAGGGGACCCCCACTGGGGCCTCACTAAAGCAGAGACCAGCAGAACTGAACACGAGATTCAGTTCTTCACAATGAGGAAACCTCGTCCTGATTTCTGCTTTGGGAACATTTAAGTAAACCTCAAAATTAATTTCCCTTCTCTGAAAGAAATTTAATTTTTTTAAAATTCTCTTCAGTGTGGCTTAAGAGAAGTTCTTCCTGAAGCCTAAATAAATGCAGGAAGAAAAGGTCTGGTTAAGACGACATATTAGGGTTGCTTCTGAACCCATGAATTTGTATTTGTACAATTTTTTGAGATCTAAAATAATACTGAATCAACTTTAATAATATTGAATCTGTTGAGAGCTGCATTTATTTATGTGCTTGTGCATATATTCACTCACTTATCAAGTATTCATATTATGCCTTATTATACATATCAAACACAAAAACTAGGAAAATCAAACAAGCGAATTTTTCTTTTACATATTTTCAAAATTATAACTTGTTTTTAGAATGACATTGTGATGAATAAATCAAGATAAGATACGGACAGAGTTTTTAATTGTTTAATATAAACAAAAACGAAGTTAATTTAGGTGAAAAAAATGTGACTTACGTGAATTGGATCCAGAATTTTGACGGCTGCTTTTTGGCCATTTTTCTTATTCAATACTTTAAAAACTTTCCCATAAGTTCCTTTGCCAATCGTTTCAGTGATTTCCCATGTATCGGAAGGATCAGGAAAGTTATCAAAGATGATTGTTTTTCCAATTAATGGAAACATGTCAAAGGTTTAAATCCCTGGAGACAAAAAGAACAGTTTCATCTACATTTGACTGGGCATGTTAAATGGCACACATAAACTCATGGGAAATTATCTAATATTTTCACTGATACGATAGAAAATACACAACAGTAACCAAACATACTTCAGAGTCATAGAAAATTTTAACTTCAATTCTTCTCATTTACAAACAGATTAATATGAGTTTAATAATGCTTTGTAAGCAGGGCTTCCTCTCTATGTTTAACATAGTTCCATATTAATTGCTAATCTTTTTAGATTAAAATAAGAGAAATATATTTATATCATTTTGATATACTTCTTTATAGTCAAGTATTACAATGAATCAAAGAATTTTAGAATGATTTTAGAGATTTTAGAGATGATAAAATTCGACTTTCTCATTTAAGCAAATCACGCACTTTGTAATGAAAAGTACAGTCTCATTTACATTTGACTGGGGATATTAAATGTCATAAAAGTGATTGTGTTTTCTGTCACTTCTCTATGTAAAACTCAATAATGGGTCCTTTCCATTGCTTTTAGGATGAAATGTCCTTAACAGAACCTTTCAAGCCCTTTAAAATATGGCCCTCGCTTAACTTCCTAGCCTCCTCTCTATACTTTTGCTCTTATACACTAGGGTCCAGCTGCTCTGGACCCCTCAGGCAACTTCTTTCTTGCTTGAGGGTCTATTAAGAAGATCTCTTCCCACCTCCACCTGTGGCTTCTTCGCTAAATTCTAACACCTACTTATGTTCAGGTCTCAGCTTAGATGTCACTTCCTCCAAATGTGACCACTCTGCACCCATGTGGGTCGCATGCTCTACCTGGTAGTCCAACAGCACTCTGCACTGTTACCTGACATCGTTACTGCACACCCAGCACCTGACAAAGTGCTGAAATGATTAATAAATTAACGAAAAGAATATGGTCAATGAAATCATTTATTGATATCATTATCAATCATATCAACATCTGATATCATTACTTATTTCATTATTGTGTTTATAATGATATCAGCTATCATTTTTGTATCTGATATCATCCCTGTACACCCAACACCTGGCATAGTGTTGAATTCGTTAATCAAGTAATGAAGAGAATAGGTCAATGAGGTCAAGTGACTTTATAAAGGAGATTTTACATATAACCTGGGATAAGAGCCCAAATTTCTTAACTTTCAAAAATGCTCTTAACCTTCCATGTTCTGCCTACATTATGTTCAACCACTTCTACAAAATTACCAAAAAAAGCCGGGCAGGGAGATTAAAAAAGGAAAGGAAAGTGCTCTTAGCACTTCTGGTAGCCCTCACATTTTTTCAATTATCTCTATGGAACCACACTCTTTTCAACATTAAAAATTTGATTGCAGTTGTGTTTGTATGTGTATGTACCTACATTGAAACATATCTGTTAATAGGTATGTATTCATAATTCATAATATTAGCCCATGGAATTCACTTGTCTGACCACACTAACGACTTTGAACCTCATTCACACCACTGACCCATTGGTTCTTCACTTTGTTTAGGTCCATCAACCATCTTCAGACCACATTCCCTACTCATTTCTCCTGCCCCAACACAGGCAGTGTGACTTGTATTACTGTGACTTCCTTGCAAACCCCCTCAACACTCTTGTTCCACTCTTTCTCCATCACATTCCCTGGGAGAAAAAAACAACTCTGGTTAAACTCTACGTCTTCTCCACACCTGTGCCTCTAGCTACAGAAAATCACACAACCATGCTGACTAATTTCCCTTGAAATTCAGGATAGCAAAACTACAGGTAGACCCTCAATGCTGCCCAGCAACCTTAGTTCACTTCCATGGTTTCTATATTCCCTTTTCTCTGGAGTTACTATTTCACAGGGATATCCTCAAATTTTTCTCTCCTTAAATTATTCCTTGTTTTCTGTCCACCCCCTTCCACAAAACTTCGCAACTAATGCCCTTCGTAATTAACTGAAAAAATGGAAGCAATATTAAAATTCTTTAATATTTTCACCCCGAAAGCTGCAAATCTATATGCATGATAGTGAGTTCATTCCTATCTTTGGTAATTGTTGTTTGGACTCAGATAGTCTTTTGTTTGGTTCCTTCTCATCCTTTAGTTCTCAGCTCAAATGTCACTTCTAAGGAAGTGACGCTCTGACCAGTCTTCATAAAGTTAGCCTTCTGCACTTACTCTGCTATTCTTCCATTAGAATGGAAACTACATGAGGGTATGGACTTTGTTACTTTTACTACCTTATCCACAGTTCCCTGAACAATGCCTAGCAGACGGTAGGCAATAAGTAAATACTGGCTAAATGGGCAAATGTTTATTTATTTAACTGTTAATTCTGACAGCAGAGACCTTATTTATTTCTTCCACTTCCAAATCTAATAATGCCTAAGTCTGTGCCTAGAGCATACAGTAGACGTCATTAATAAATATGCAGCTGTTGAATAAATGAATGAATACGGTTCTTCAAAAAAAGGGGGTTTTGTTTTGTTTGAGACAGGGTCTCACTCTGTTGCCCTGGCTGGAGTGCAGTGGTGTCAACATAGCTCACAGCAACCTCAAACTCCTGAGTTCAAGAGATCCTCCTGCCTCAGCCCCCTGAGTAGCTGGAACTACAGGCATGTGCCACCATGCCCGGATAATTTTTTCTGTTTTTTCATACAGACAAAGTCTCAGTATGACCAGCTCAGGCTGGTCTTGAACTCCTGGCCTTAAGCAATTCTCCTGCCTTTGCCTCCAAAAGTGCTAGGATTACAGGCAAGAGCTGCTGTGCCCAGCCCCCACAAAGTTTTTAAAGTAGGGGAGATAAGTAAGGATTAGGGAGAACTGAAAAGTATAAAAATTCAAAAGAAGATTAGGATCAAATTCTGATTCATTATACTTAAGGGCACATCATCTAGTAAATGGCTATGAATGCTTGCTAAAAATTATATCACTACATAAAAACATACTTCTGAATAGTTCTTAGAACACTTAGTCTTTATGAAATTCATGCCTTTGATCCAAAATGCAAAGAGGTAATCAGTAATAATCATCCTCTTTAACGATTTCATAATCAGTGACAAGATAACTACTTCTTACATCTACCTACTTGAGTCATGCAAATCAGCATTTATGCCATCCATATAATATAAATGTTAGACCAAAAGACCAAATTAAATCTTGTTAAATGCCTGAAATAGGAGTTCTCAACCAGGAGAAACATTCATTGCATGGAATAGTGCCTTTCAAGCAGGAATGTTATTGTACACAATCTTCATTTCTGATACATTAACAATTACAAATTAACTGTTGGTTTTCAATATACAGACATAAAAATTCAGTCAAAAATGAACACCAAGTATTTTAATGAGTTTTGGGAATACAACGATAGGCCATTCATGGATAGATTAATAAATTAATTAGTAAATTAATAAAATAGATTAATAAAAACTCATGGATAGATTACTACATAACTACAATGTATTATAAAAAGTGATAAATAATAAAAATATGCATAAAGTGCTATAATAGCCCAGGTGAAGAGCTAATTAATTCTAAAGTGGTCAGGAAAAGATTCAGAGGATAAACAATATTTGAGCTGAACACTAAAAATGAGCAGGAGCTTATCTAAAATGCAATTTTCTCATTAACAGTTCTCAATCAGATAAATATTTAAAGCAGTGTATCAATATATTATAAAACATTATCAAACAATAATCACAGAATGACAAAAACACAGGCATTTTGGAAACAGAATACACCTAGTCAAATTATGTATAAAGCAAATAAACAAAACTCCCAAAACAAAATGAAGCTATTTAAAATGACTTCAAAATCATACATTAAAGAATTTCAAGAATTAGACTAGAAGCAAGTTGTCTGACTCCTGAACTATACTTTTTCCACCACAAAGTTGTTCATACTTTAAGAATAAAATTAACATCACAGTTAGTAGACAACTATTTAATAACTATAGTAAATTGCAGTCTACATAACAATGAATGTTCATATAGTTTTTGTAGTCTTTTAGCATTGACAGAATAAAAAATAATTCTCTAGCCCATATAATTAAAAGCATATAATTCAGTTCTTAATTATATGATCATGTAAGCCACAAAATGACTTTCAACATATATTTAATGTATTTCGATATGTATATTTACCAAAATTCTGAAAAGGTACTTACAAAGCTACAAATTTATTTATTTAAGAGACAGAGTCTGTCTCTATTGTCCAGGCTGGAGTGCACTGGCATGATCAGAGCTCACTGCAGCCTTGAACTCCTGGTCTCAAGTGGTCCTCCAGCCTCAGTCTTCTGAGTAGCTAGGACTATAGGCATGTGCCACCATGTCCAGCTAATTTTCCAATTTATTTTAGATATGAGGTCTTGCTATGTTACCCAGGATAGTCTCAAACTCTTGAACTCAAGTGATCTTCCTGCTTCAGCCTCCTGCCATGCTAGGATTACAGGTGTGAGCCACAGCATGGGTCCACAGAGCTACATTTTTAGTATGAAGACTCATTGTTTTGAATTGATCTATTATATATTGAGCTTTGGGGGGGTTTTTTTCCAAGATAAAAAAAGATCATAATACAATGAAAAAAGTATCTTACTTCAGGATCTTAACATTCATCTCAACAATTATTCTGCTTGTTTTTGTAAACCTGCACTTAATTCTTCTCTAATAAAACAATCAAACTGCCTTTATGCACATTCTGAAACACAGCAGGGCTGAACCTCCACTATGCTATCTGTTCCCTCTGCCTGGAATGCTCTTTCTCCAGATACTCACATTGCTCACTCCCTCACATCCTCAAGTCTTATGTCAGCCATCGCCTTCCCAATAATTCCTACCCCACTCATCTTATTTAAAATCTCAACCTGTCCTCCTCCACCCCATCCTGTCTCCCAACTCCCGTTCCCTCTTACCCTGCTCCATGACGATAGCACTTATTACTCCTAATACACTATGTAATTTCCTATTGATTATGTTTTATTTGTTTTTCTTCACCACTAGAGTATAATTCCAATGAAACCTGAAATTTTTGTCCAGTTTGTTCACGGATGTATCCCAAAGACTTTAAAATCATGCCTGGCACAGAGAAAGTGCTCCATAAATGTTTGTTGAATGGTGAATAAAAATGGAAAAAAAAAAAGAATAAATAGGAAAATTTCAAATGGTTTCAACAATGAATTCTATCAAATATTTCAGAAAGAAATAATGCCACCTTACATAATTTCTTTGAAAGATTAAAAATAGAGGGAACATTTGAAAGTATCCATAATCAGATAGATTGTATAAAATCAGAAAAATGTATTTAAAAGAACCAAACAGGAACTCTGGATATAAAAAATAAAATAAGTAAATTGAAAATTTTACTAAAGGGATTCAGTGGTAGACTTGAGCAGGCAGAAGAATCCATGAACTTGAAGAGAAGTCATTTGTAATTATGATCTGAGGAGCAAAAAGAAAAAAGAATGAAGAAAAGTAAACAGAGCCTAGGCTACTTTGGGCCAATATATGCATTATGAGAGTTCAAGAAGGAGAAGAGAAAGAGAAAGGGGAAGAAAGCTTATTTGAAGAAATAATGGCCAAAAACTTCACAAATTTAAGGAAAGGCATGGATCTACAAATCCAAGAGGCTTAATGAACTGCAAAGCAAATCAGAGGAAACACACAAGACACATTATAACCAAGCTATCAAAAGAAAAAGATGAAGAAAGAATCTTGAAAGCACCAAGAGAAAAACAATTCATTATGAACAAGGGACTCTCAAGATTATCAATAGATCTCTCAGCAGAAATCCTGCAAGCCAGAAGGCACTGGGATACTATATTTCTGTGCTGGGGGTGGGGGGAAACCCCGGCAACTGAGAATTCTACATCTGGAAATTAAGATATTCCCAGATAAACAAAAGTGGAAAGAGTTCACGACCACTACATATACCCCACAAGAAATGCTAAATTGACCCCTTCAGGTTGAAATGAAGGGATGACAGTAACTTGAAGCCATATGAAAATGTAAAGTTCTCCAGTAAAAACAAATACATGGACAAATATAAAAACCAGTATTACTGTAACTTTAGTTTGTAACTCCACATATCTTCTACAGGATTTAAAACATGAATGCATAAAAATAGTTATAAATCTATGTTAGTGGGTACATGACATATAAAGATGTAATTTGTGACATCAATAACATAAAGTGTGGGGACAGAGCTGTAAAGGAGTAGAGTTTTATAGGTAATTGAGTTAAGTTGGTATCAGTTTACAATAAATTGCTATAATTTTAGGGTAATCCCCAGGGTAATCACAAAGAAAATATCTATAAAATATATACAAAGGGAGAAGAATGGAATCAAATCATCCCAACAAAATATCCATTAAACACAAACAAAGACAGTATCAGAGGAAATGAGTGACAAAAAGCTATGATATATACAGAACAAAAAAAAGTGGCAAAAGGAAGTCCTTCCCTATCAATGTTTTAAACAAAAATGGATTAAACTCTCCAATCAAAGGCAAAGATTGGCAGAATAAATTTTAAAAAATTTAAAAAGCCTGAGCACATATGACTGCAATGTAATTAGGTTAGAAATCAACAACTAAAAGATAAATTTTTAAAAACCCATACAATTGGATACTTTAAAAAGTCACTACTAAACAATTCAAGAGTCAAAGTGGAAACACAACGAACATATTAAAATAGACTGATAACTAAATAATAATGAAAATACTGTTCATCAAAATTTATGGTATGCAGCTATAGCAGTACACAGAGGAAAATATATAGCCTCAATTTTATATTAGAAAGAAAGAAAGGCTAAAAATTATATAATCACAGAATAAAACCACCAAATAAAGTAGAAAAAAGAAGAGTAGAAATCAAAGAAAGACATTATAAGGAAAGAATAAGACATATTAGAGAGAATTGATAAGTTAACAGTTCCTCAAGAGGATTTTTTTAAAATTGAAAAATCCCTGTCAAGATTGATCAAGAAAAAAACAAACAAGACAAAGTACAGATCAGCAATATTAAGGATGAAAAGACTAACAAATTAGAGCAGAGGCTAAAAAGATAATTTTATATCAATAAACTTAAAAACATATGAGTGGACAATTTCCTAGAAATAATATTATAGAAGAAAAAATAGAAAAATAAAAGCTATTTTTCTTGAAACATTTGTATTAATGGGTCGTCATACTTCAACTCCAAACACTTAATTCTTAACTCATACAACTTCTAAGGAGAATGTATAAGTTAACAACAAAAAATCAGGCCCTCTAAATACCGTGTCTCATACTACTTTATATGTAATGACCAAATCTATCAGTGGAAGAGGCTAGAAACCCAATATAGGAATAATTGCTTCATAAATGAATATAGGAGCATTTTACCTTCTAATATAATGCAAGTATCAATAAACTTAATCATTAACTTTTCCAAAATACATGCAGAGAACACCATTTCTCAATGAAAATGCAAGTTGCTCCATGATCTGGAACATGTTAAGAAAGTAGGAGATGGTTTTATCAAAACTCAAACAATATTAGGATGTCACGATTCTCACTTATAAACATTTATCCTATATTTTCTGTAGAATATTATTCAAAGATCCTTCTCTTTATGCACCCACTTCTGCCAAGCTGCTTAAACTGTATTACATAAGGTTTATTCCAGATTCAAGAGAAATTCCTGCTTATGATGGAAGAGACGCACTGGAATGTCAGCAGGTCAGCTGTAGATCTTGTCTCATTCCACAGAGCAACCAGAATGATCTCAATGAAGAAATAAAATCATCTTATTTTCCTGCTAAAAGTCCTTCAAGATCCACATTCTTACCATGACCTCCAGACCCTGAATGATATGGCTGTTTCCAATATCCCGAAATTCATCTCGTGTTCTTTGCCACTCACAGTGACTTCAGTCTCAACTGTTCTCATAGGTCTTAGAATACTTAAACCCTTTTCTGCCTCAGGACCTGCTATTGTCTTTGCCTAGATGATTCCCCCAAACCTCTGCAAGACTGGCTTGAAATTCTCTCATACGTAGTCACGTATCATCCGGACCATACCCAATTACTACACCTGTAAACACAGTATCCCTGATTTTGATTTATTGTTAGATTATTCTCCTGGGATGATTATGAAAGCAATAAAATAAAGCTTTCCTGGTTAAAAGAAGCCAAAAAAAATTTGAGTTTGCCATAGAAAACAACAGGCTGAATCACCAAACAATTTTCGGCATTTCCTTTTTCACAGAACTTTAAAACATAGCACTCACAGAAATCTGGTCTAGCTTAACTACAGACTAGATGGACCGGACACACCTTCTACCTCTCCAATAACACAGACAATAAAGTACAGTTTAAAAGATACCTTGTCTAGTTAAATGCATGGTCTGTTTTCAATAAGCCATAACCAATGTTTTGTTCCCTTCAATTTGCTTGAAAACATTTTGCGAAGAGGGAAAGAAAAGTCTACTTATGTACTTTTACGTATGTATTCAGCTTTCCACCATGCATTTTCTCCCTTTGTAATTATGGGGCTAAAAGTATTTGCTTAAAATAAATGCTACAACCCAAAGAAAGGCTATCATTTCCTAGAAAACTTTGAATCCCAGCCTGGGAGGCTGAGGCAGGATTGCTTGAGCCCAGGAATTTGAGGTTGCAGTGAGACGCCACTGCACTCTACCCCGGGCACCAGTGTGAGACTCCGTCTCAAAAAAAACAGAAGAAAAGAAAAAAAAAAGAAAATTTCTCTATCTTTAAAAAGTAGAATTAGTAAGAACCCAAAAACTTCGTTACCAGATCACTACTTTAAGCTTCAGTAAAAATGTATGAGTCAATGTCCACATCTGTAAAATGGGATAGTAATGCATGTCTGAATGAATTCTCAGAGTTGATGTAAGTATCACCTGAGTTTTATGAGGAAATGCTTTGTAAATTTTAATACAGGATTATTCGGATTATTCTCCTCCTTTCTTAAAGATGAAAATTGGGTAAATTAACTATTCAAGTTAGTAAGGGATATTTCCAGAGTCAGAAATCACAAACTCAAATGTTTGCAGGAACAAGGGAGATAAAATACATGAGTGAAGCAGGTCTTGATGAAATAAAAGCAGAGAGTGGCAGTGACATGGCAAAGTGGAGAGTGTATGCCCCCTTCAACGTGGGCAACCCCATCCT
>RJWJ010035466.1:0-16629 GCA_004363605.1 Indri indri
GTTTTGCTTCATCCTCACAGTGTTTGTTAACATACTGAAAAAGTGGGAGATTTTACTTAAAAACCTGCATGTTCAGCCTTTCTTGGAACATCAGAGCATGTGGCCACAGTGAGGCCACGTTCCCGTGCGGCAGAGATGGCCTTGCGCTGAGCAGCCCACTTTCTGAAACTGTTCCTGCCCAGACCCTGCACTCCTGGGCTCTCTGATTTTTTGACTCGGCCTCTTAAGATTTGGCCTTTTTAATGTCCGTTTTGTTGAAAAAACACTCTAGGAATAGACCAAAGTGGGGGAAACACATTTGCCTAACACAGAATGAAATATTTATTCCCATAAGCTGTGCTTGAAGAACCCAATAACTACGGAGAGAGTAATAATAGTGGTAATAGTAATCGTTAATGATATTCAGCATTCCCACTGCTTTGCGGCGCACAGCACCGTGCAGTCACGCTGGGAGGACCCTCGCAAGAGCCCTGTGAGGTGGGTACTATCTTGGTTTCACGGGGACAGAAAACTGAGGCCAAGCACAGCTGAGCTGGGCACGCAGGCAGAGGGCAGGCCCCAGAGTCTGCACCACAGTGCGCCGCAGACCAGGTGACAGGCTGGCAGGCGGCGGGGACGGCTGTTCTCACAGGCCCAGCTGCCCTCATGCCAGGCCCACTCCTCACCTGGACAGCAGGGAGGATGGGGGGAGACCTTTCTGAGATCATGTTTATGTAATGACATTAAGCAGTCATCGGGGGAGGCTGGTTAGAACCTCCCCCATCCCCAGGTGCCAATGAGGCCAGAAACAGAGGGGCTGCAGGCTTGGGGAACCACCCTGCTTATGGGAGACCCTGTAGGTTTTCCAAGGCAGAGGTAAAATGTGACCTGGGACTTCCAAGGAACTCCTTGCCTACCCACCCATCGGTCTACCCACCCACTGTCCTATCCAGTCGTCCACCCATCCACCCACCTATCTATCTATCCATCCATCCTAACTCCCCCATCCATCTGTTCATCCATCTATCTGCCCACCCACCCATCCAGTCATCCATCCACCCACCCACTGTCTTACCTGTTCGTGCACTCATCCACCCCCCTGCCTATCTATCCATCCATCCACCCACCCACCCACTCATCCATCCACACATCCCTCCATTCATCCACGTATCTACTCGCCCGTCCTCCGTCCCTCCATCCATTCACGCCAGCGCCCTTTCACATGCTCACCCATCCAGACACCCAAGTAAAGGGAAAGTGAAACCAAAAAAAGGTCCAAGGGAAGAAACCAACCAACCGACCATCCGGCCACTTTTATTTGCCCCTGCTGTGATGCAGGCTCAGTGCTGACATCGGGGAGTCAGACACATCCTGGATGCTGAGGGCTCCCAGCACGTGGGGCTGTGGGGCTGTGGTCTTAGAGGTATCTGAGTTCCACCAGTGGCTGTGGGGACAGGGTTCAGAGGTGACATCTCCTCGTGGCTCCACACAATCACACAAGGCCTCTGCTGTCTGCCTTATACCATAAGCCCTCACTTGCAAAAAGAGACACCCTGGGGACCAGCAGATGCAGAGGCCAAGCCCTAATCACCCAGGCACATCGCGAGGGACACACAGGTACCCAGGTACACGCAGGAGCATGCCAGAGGACTTCGAGGCGTAGTTACATGACTGCTCCAGGAATGCTCAAGGTCACACACACACAGAAATGCAGACAGACATATATTAGAACCCGCAGCCTGCTGGAGGAGAGCTTTCCAGGCTGAGAGGCATTGGGTACAGCTGGACCCAAAGCCAAGAGGCCTTGCTCAAATCTCTCCCTGCCACTCCGCCCCAGCAGCAAGACATCCGGGAAGCCCCACTGGTGTGGCTGCTAACTGGTCCCTCACCCTACCTGCTTTACTGCCCTTACATGAGGACAGCACCTCACCTCCAGGGACACACAGGCAATGGCAGGGCGTCCTGGTGGGGCACAGGGCTCCCTGAGCTGGCCTCTGCCAGGAGATGACAGCCAAGTCCCTGTGATGGACACAAAGCCCACTTGCCACAGTGGCTCATTTTGAGGCCACCACTCAGTGACCCTGCTCAAAAGGCCTGAGCTTAATAGGCTGGGGCTGGGGATTTGATTTCTTTCCCAGCTAATACCGATAAGATGACACCTCAGCCCCAGGCACCTGGGGACAGCTTGTGCCCACTTGGCAAACAGAACTCGACAACCCAGCTGTGTGAGGATCCTCGTGGGGCCAGACCCCACGCCGAGGCCTCGCCCTCCTTACCCCAAAGTGAGTACCAGCATTAAGAAGAAGCACAGGCCGCGGAAGGATACAGGAAGACTTGATAGAAATAAAGTATTCATATGAAAATAGTCTTTTACAAAATATTCTCTCTTATCCAGTGGCTCACTTTCCAAAAGATGGAAACTGCTGGGAGTTTATGATTATCTTTCCTCTCTGTATATTCCAAACTGGATTTTTCTAATGGTGACGTTTCAACTGGGGAGGGCAAAAGGGTGGGAAATATACTCTGGAAAAAACGCCTACAAATTGGGACCAGCTTAAATTTCTGGATAAGCAGCAGCAAACAGCAAAAAAATATAAGTGTGTGTGTGTGTGTGTGTGTGTGTGTGTGTGTGTGTATACATCGATATATGCATAAAGGATGTCTGCTCTTGTACTTAAACATTGAGCGCTGCAAAGGGTGGGGGGATTTGACTAGTAGAAATATCTGCGCAAAGAATAATTATGCACAGTTCTCCTCGGCTCCTTGTCCCAGCGACAACGGCAGCCCACCAGGAAAGCCAGCAGGCCACTTCGGTTGCAGAAAACGGATCCTGACGAGGTGGAAGAATTCTTTTTAATTAAATAAATTAATATTATTTTTACCAGAATAAATTGTTAAATATTGCTATGATGAGGCCCCAGAGTCCAGAGTTCCTGCTGTGAAAGTCTCCGCTCCAGCCGCGGAGGGACCTGGACAGTGTCTGGGGGAGGGCGGAGCAGCGTTGGGTGTGGAACAGAATGGTCGAGGGCTCTGGGGGATTTTCCCCACAGGTGTCTGCAGGAAACCCAGGAAAAGTGCCCTCCTCAGCAGAAAAGACAAGTTCGATGTTCCTGCGGTTCCCTGTGAAGATCCAGGCGGTGACCTGCCAGGGAACTCGCAGCCTGGAAACCGTCTGGTCCTCCCGGCAGTCTAACTTGCAGTCGGAGGGCGGTGCGCATGCAGGCTCAGGCTCACTTGCACGTGTGCGTCTCGGTGCGCTCGCTGCAGGTGTTGCACTTGACGTAGCAGCACCAGTGGAACTTGCAGTTGCACTGCCACACGCGGGCATACTGGTGGGTATTGTAGCCACGGCCGCAGCACATGAGGTCGCAGCCGCTGGCCTGGGGGGCCGTCTTGTTGCAGGCGCGGCCTTGTGTGCCCACACTGCCCGTCACCGGGTCCTCCTCGCAGTAGTTGGGTGACTTCTCGATGTACACCAGGTCCGTGTCCATGGGCTTGCGGTACGACAGCGGCTTCTTGATCTTCAGGAAGGTAGGCCGCTTGTTGCGGCTGGCGCGCACGGGTTCCACGTGAACAGCCTCGTTGTACTTGTCCTTGAGCACGTAGCCCAGCTCCCGAAACTGTGGCAGTGTGGTCCAGCACGTCTTGGTGGTACACGAGCCTGACACGCCGTGGCACTTACATTCCAGCTTCATGTTCTCCTCCAGGATCTGCAGGGGCAGGCAGGGAAGAGCACAGCACAGGTCACTGGTCGGGATGGCCAAGTGCCAACCCCAGCCTGGCCCAGCCCCCTGCCCCACCTCGCTGGGTCTGGCTTTCGTTTTTCTTTTTGGCGCAGGAAACTCAGACTTGGATTCCAATCCTTCCCTCCTCTGGCCTTTGTGCTGTGCCTGTCCCCTGGAACTCGCTTGCCCTCCTTGCCTCTCAACTCCTCTGTGGTCTCTAAATTGGCACTGTGACCAGTCCCGCCCAGTCCAGACCACATATAGGCTCTCTTTGGCCTGCATAGGCCTAAAATCAATTTTAAACCAGTATTTAAAAACCAGGAACGTTCACTTTAAAAGACAGACTTCTAGGTTTTCTTGGCAAACAAGGGGCATCTGGTGACACTGGGATGAAATTCACGATGTTTAATGACTGACACCTTTGGGGGCTGACCTACTGGCACAGAAGCTGGCCCCAAGAGGCAGTATGTACATCTCATTGTGTTCTTACTCACTGCATTGCCACATGGCAGCAATACCTGGAGCTACACCAGCAGCTGCCTACTTCACAGGTTGACATCCCCAATTTGCCACAGTCCTCATTACTCCCTATTGACTCCCTAATTGAGCTGTGGTTTCTCAGAGGTCATCTGCTTTGGTCATTTATGATACCTGATGCCCCTGTGGGCATCTGAGTCTGGGAACCCTGCCTCTGAGTGACTTTTCCCTGGCAGCTTTCCCCAACTCCCCAGGCTGGATGATGTACCCCTTCGTCCAAGCTCCCAATACCTGCTGGGTTTCCATCATCCTAGCATGAGAGGCAGCACTGTACAGTAGGTAAAAAACTGGGCCCCCTGATTCTGGACCCAGGATTTAAATCCTGAATCTACCATGAACCTGCTGTGTGTCCTTGGCCAATCCACTTCACCCCTCTGTGCAACAGTCTCCCACATGTAGAATGGGGAAAATAATAGCACCTTGTTATAATCACACAATAGCACACTACACAGCAATGAGATAGAATGAGTGACTAACACACACACAGAAGAATGGATCTGTAAGAGGTACTGTTGACCGAAAGAAGTTGGACGCTAAAGAGAACATACTTTATGATTCCATTTATATGAAGTTCAAGAACTGACAAAACTAATGGATGTTTTTCATTCAAACTTTATTCACATATGCTGACAGTGGACCAGAGTTGGCCCACTCTGGTCAAATGTGGCTCACTTTGTGAGCCACATTTTGCTGTTTCAGAATATCTCAGCAATAAAAGGAGGCAACATTTTACCAAACTCCTCATAGCACAGGATATTCAGGTTGTTTTCGGAGTGCTTTTTTCTAAAAAAAATAATGTTTTTTCCTCTCTCTCTCTCTCTCTCTCTCCTTCCTCCCTCCCTTTTTTTCCATTTTCAGCTATAAGTAACATGGAAGGAAATATCTTTGGAGCTAAAGCTTCTCTTCCTTACTCCTCCCTTCAGCCTGATTTCATCCTAAGACATTTATTGAGCTCCTACTGTGTACCAGGCATGGGGATGGGGATATACTGGTGAGCACAGTTGCTGGGTCAAAGTGCGTGAACATGTAGACCGTCCTTCACTCAGACCATCACGTTGCTTTTGCCTGTCATGTTGTGAAAGAATGTATGAATGAACAAGCAAATGGGCATTTATTAATCACCTGTGCCCATGCTGGGCCTGTGCTTTTACATACGGCATCCTACTGAACGCCATGAAGTTGGATGATTACGATTCCATTTTACAGAAAAATTTAAAACACTTAGGCTCACTTAAGTCTCTGAGTTGGTCTATGAGACATTCCAAGGCAAGGGGCTTAGAGCTGAGGGGTGTGAATTAAGCACTTGCTGGCACTTCCTTGCTATGTGACCTTGGGGATGTCACACTCCCTCTCTGGGCCTCAATTTCCTTAACTCTAACATAAAATGAAGACAATTCCGTCTTTTCTGACAGAAGTCAGGGTGCCGGAACAGAATCAGACATTCAAAAAACTGTCGTTAGTTTTGCCTCTGGCCCTGGGCCTGTTCGGGGTGCTGGGGATGCAGAGGTGACAAAATAAGTTCTCTGACTCCAAGGATAGGTTCGTGGTCCCTCCCGCCCCTAAGAGCTCTGCTTCCAGGAGAGGTGGCCAGGGCGTGGCTAACAGAACCACCAGGAAGGGAGGGCCGCCACATTCCAACCTCAGTATCTGCAATCAGATGCGCCAGTGACACCGCAGGCATCCAGAATGTTCAGGGACAGCACTGGCCGGGTTCCAGGACACCTGGAGTCACAGAGCACCTCCTGCAGGCCGACGCTCTCCCATGACCCCCTACACATGCAGCCCTTTCAGATGGTGTGTCCCCAAAATAACACAGATATCCCTTTAGGTTTTCAGTGAGGGGGTAGTTCCCGCATGTCCAGACCTCCTTTCTGGCTTGGCGCAAGAATTGGGAGAGAAAACAAAGCGTTGGCAGTGTGGTTGTGCACACCGCAGGCAGGGTTGGGCAGGCACTTCTGGGGAACCAGGGCTTGGTTGATTGAGATTCTGCCGCAGCCGGAGACTTCAACACAGAGATGCCCGTGGGCATTCGAAAGGGACGCTGACAATATCGAATGCTGGCTGGTACGCAGCTCACCTGGAATGCTCATACACTGCTGGGGTGTGCAGACAGTGCAGATGCACTGTAAACCCATTTTTCAGTATGTGATAAAGCTGAAGATAGGACTATGACTCACATTTCACTGCCAAGATATATACCCTGGAGAATCGTATTATGTGTGCACAGGAAACAGGTTCAAGAATGTTCACGGCAGCAATGTTCATAATAGCCCTGAACTGGGCGCCATCCAGATGACCATCCATGGTGAATGGATGAACGACAGTATGTGCATTCAACGGAGCACAATAGGGCTGTGATGATGAATAGTTGCAAGCCACACGAACAGGGACTAACCTCGGAAATGCAGTGTGGAGGGAAAGAAACAAGTCATTCATGATTTCCGCAGAATGATTTCATTTGTATCAAGTTCAAAGGCAGGCAAAACTGGATTGCATTATTTAAGAATGCATCCACAGGGAGACAGTATAATAAAAAGTAAAGAAATGAGGGTCCCAAATATCAAGATAGCATTATCCCCAGTGGATCTTGGGGAGTGCGGTTGGCCAGGGTCACCCAGTGGTCTTTTGGGGTGGTGGCAGTGTTTTGTTCCTTGATACGGGTAATGATTACATGGATCAGGTTTTATAATTATTCTTTTAAATGAACATGGATATTCTATGTACTTTTTGCACATAAGCAATATATTACAATTATAAAAATGCAATGTGTACAATGGCCAATAAACACATGGAAAGATGCTCAGCATCACTAGTCATCAGGGAAACACGAGTCAAAACCACAATGAGATCCTACTGCACACTCACTAGGGTGGCTAAAATAAGAAATAGACAATAACAAGTGTTGACAAGAGTGTGGAGAAATAGGATCTCTTATACACTGCTGGTGGGACCGTGAAATGGTGCAGTTGCTTTGCAAAACAGGCTGGCAGTCCCTCAATGTGTTACACACAGAGCTATCACATGACCCAGCAATCCTATTCTTAGCCATATACCCAACAGAAATGAATACATATGGCCACAAAAACACTTGTACATGGATGTTGATAGCAGCTCATAATAGCTAACAGGTGGGAAAAAACCCTACTGGCCATCAACTGATTAATGGATTGACAACATGGTATACTCGTAATGGCGGGACATTGTTCAGCCATAAGAAGGAGCGCAGTAGGAGTGCAGTATGACAGAAGCCACAACAGGGAAGAACCCCAAAAACACTAGGCCAAGGGAAGGAAGCCAGCCACAAAGGCCCCTTATCGTATGGTTCCATTTCTATGCGGTGTCTGGAGCAGGCAGATCGGGAAGACACACAGCAGATTAGCAGTTGAGAGTAGGGAAATGAGGAGCGACTGCTGAAGGGTATAGGTTTCTTTTTGAGGTGATGAAAACATAAAATTGATTGTGGCGATGGCTGCACTTATCTGCAGATATACTGAAAGCCATGGAACTGCATACTTTAAATGGCTACCTTGTATGGTATGTAAATCATACCCCAACAAAGTCGTTTTATTAAGAAAGGCAATGGGAAGCCCCTGGAAGGTCTCAGTGAGAGGCAACGTGAATGCTAGTGTGAATTTCCGAGTCAGGGGTACCGAATACTGTCACTGTGGCGGACCGGCTCCTGGTCCTTGTGTAGGGGTCGCTGCCCCTCCTGCCCCATGCAGTCCCACTCCAACACATTTGGGCTCTGTCTTCCTCTGCGGTTACTGGCGGCCTGCAGCCATGGTGGTATTGAATGGGCCCCTAATCAGGTGACATCCAGCCTGCTAAGCCTGCAAACTTTGCATTTTGAGAGCCTCAGTGATCGCATTATGTCTGCATTAAGCCGGGCATAGTCACAGCTGCCCTGGCCAGGGCTGTTCACCCAGATGGGCACCCAGCCCTCTCCCTGAGGCAGGGGACAACAGCAGAGGAAGCATGTGAGGGACAAACCTGCATTCTTTGCACCTGCCACCCCCACCCTCGCCGCCAGGCTGGCTACCAGCTTCCGAGCAGCCGAGGGGGCTTCCGAGCTCTGGATTCCACACTTCAGCGTCAGGCCGTCTGAGGCCTTCTGGGCCCTAGGATGACGTGACTCCACACAGCTTCCCAGTGCCCGGCACACAGCAGGTGCTCGGGAAATGCCCAAAGGCAACTCCAGATAGGATGCATCCAGACTACTCCACAATAGGTATGCCCCAGGCCCCAGCAATTGCTGGCTGAATGTTCAGGGCCCCAGAGGCCCTGCCAGGCAGGCCAGGCACCAATCATGCATTGCTGGATAGACGCAGAGTCTGGAGGACCCGGGGAGGAATGGCGGTGGAGGCGGGGACGATCAGGGCTTGGAGCAGCTGGTATGGAAGGATGTCAATATGTTACGGCGGTGGCTGCTCTGCTGGGTCCAGGTTAAAGACGAGCCACGCAAGACTGCTGGGCTTTGCCGTTCTACCATCCTGCGATGCTGAGACTTCACAATGCAAAAGAAAAATAAATGAGAAAATAGATCGGTGAATCTGGTATCTGGCTTAGCAGGCCCTTCCAGATGGGTCTGGCCAGTGGACAGAACCGGCAGGAAATCAGAGGGCAGGGGAAAAGTTCTGAAAGTTATTGCTTCCTCCTTGCCCCCTGCTGGGGCCCTCAGGATGGCTCCGTTTTCCCACCAAAGGTCACAGCTCCTGCTGGGACGGCCTCTGTTTAGCCCTCCTGGATTCCAGCAGCTCAGCCTCCTCACTGAGGAGTAAGGGCTCCCAGGATGGCCACCCGGGGAGCTGCACCATCCCTTTGGGCTCCTTTAACTTTGTCCTGTTTTATTAGTGAATGCTCTTTGCCGTACAATTCACATACCATGCAATTCACCTATCTAAAGTCTACAAATCAATGGTTTTTAGTATATTCACAGAGCCGTGCAACCATCACTACGGTCTAGCTTTAGAACATTTTCGCCACCCCAAAAGTAACCCCATAGTCATTGGCAGTCACTCCCCGTTTCCCCCCTTTCCAGTCCCGGGCAGCCACTGATCCACTTTCTGTCTTTATAGATTCACTGTTCTAGACATTCCTATAAACAGAATCACATAATATGTGGCCTTCAAGCTTCCTTCATTCAGCATGAAGTTCTCGAGGTTCATCCACGATGTAGCAGGTATCAGAATGCCCTTCCTTTTCATGGCTGAATAATACTCCACGGTGTGGACACACCACATTTTATCCACTCCTTCACTGGACAGCAGTCTCTTCTTAAACTCTGCTTAGCTTCCCAGTCTGAGCGTGCCCGTTGCACCTAGCCGTGACTGCGGTGGAATCCCGCGGCTCCTCTGTGGCAGGGTGCAGCACAAGCCCATCCTCTTGACTTCCAGGCCCAGGCTCTTTCCACAGCAGCTGCCTCCTCTGGAGCCCGCTTGCCCCTCCGATGCCTCTCAGCCCTGCACCCGCCCTTCCTTGTTTGGAAGGCGCATCGTTGCCACCATTGCATAATGAATGACCCAACAATTCCACTACTGAATACGAACCCTGTGGGGATGCTGGTGCTTGTGCAAAATGACAAATCTACAGAGGCATTATCTGAAATATCCAAAGGCCAAAAGAATGCAAAGATGTACCGGTGGGGACTGGTTACATAAATTAAGCTGGAATGTCCTACAGCCGCAAAAGAGAATGAGCTGGCTCTGTGCTCACTAACCAGGGCCAATCTGCAAGTGCATGGTCAAGAGAATGAAGCAAGGTGCAGGAAAGTATGCAGAGGGTGCGCTTGTTTGTGTGAGAAATAAAAGACGTGTACGTGTATGCTTGTAGAGCACAGAATGTCTCTGGAATAATACATGAGAAATTGGAAAGGGTGGCTGCCTCTAAAAAGGACACCTGGTGCCAGGGGACAAGGTGGATGGACAGAAGCCTTACATTTTGTGGGATTGTCTTTTGCACCTTTTGAATATTCCACCATGTTAGAAAAAAGGCACCTCCTCCACAAAGCCTTCCCTGATTGTTGGGGTAGACAGTGACTCCCTCGTGGTTTCTATAGCTGTCTTGGGCCATTAGAGTCCTCGTCCCCTTGGCACTGTGATGACTTGCCTATATGTCAGCATCTCCCATGAGGCCAGTAGCTCTTCGTGGTGGACGTGGAGACATGGCACCCAATCGCCCTTCAGGGAGGACTCGCTCCCAGTTACTGATGAAACCAGCTCTCAGAAAACACAAAAGCCCTGTTTTGCAGTGTTTTCCCAACTTCTGTGTGATAAATTAAATGCTCCCACCATGGCCTATTTTAAGCTACCAACAGGTTAACAATTGATGGGCACAGCCCTGAAGACTGGGTCTTGCAGGCAGACAGGGGCGGGCTCTAGCAGCCCGCTAGCCCAGGAGCCTGATCGGCACAAGCCTCCAGTCATCAGATCCTGCAGGGCCTGCTGCAGAGAACAGCTCTCGCTGGTGGCCTGCATCTGGGGGCGGAGGGGTATACAGGTCTGGCCATTGTGGCCAGAGGCAGGCCATCTGATAGGCAGCATCTGCTCCAGAGCGCCCCACTGAGGCTTTGCTGGGCCAGCGTCCCAGCTCGACACCTGCCTCTGCTTGGTCCTGCTCCTCCTCTCCCCTTCACGCATGCGCAGTAAGCAGCGTGGGCCTGAAGCTCCATCTCAGCCTCTGCTTCCAGAGAACCCCACCCGCCGGCCGCTTGGGGGTCTAGGGCCGGGCCGTTCACCTCCACATCCCCGGCCTCTGACAAAGAGCTGGCGCGGACAAGGTGCGGGCCGGGGTTCGCGAGGGGGAGAGGAGCCTCGTGCGCGTGTGTCCACACGCACGCTTGCTCACTCGCTCGTCTTACAGTGAGCACCCGCCCTGTGCTATCTGGCATCGCCCCTGCCGTGGAGCTCCTGGGAGCACCAAGACACCAGCCGATGCTGTTCTGGTCTCTGAGCTCGCTGTCCCAAACCAAAAGTAGCCCTGGAACTAACAGTCCCCCCAGCGGAATTCTAAGTCGGTGAGTGCCGTGGGGAGCGGAAGCGAGAGCAGAGGAAGCTCGCACCGGGACGCGCTGCACTTGGGCGCAGCTCTGGGAACCTCCCCCAAGAAGGCCGGGCGGAGCGGCGGCCAGCTAGCGGGAAGGATAAATCAATCGGCCACACTTACGGTGACAGGGGGAGGGCATTTCAGACCAGGGGACAGAGAGGGGGAACCCGAAGAAGGACGAAGCTTGAGGAAGAGCATGCGTTGAGAGCATAATGGGGGAAATCCCAAGCACACCGCGTGGCCAGGAAGAGCGGCATCTCGGGAGCAGAAGAGTCTTTGGTGCTACTGAAATCCGGCTCCCGTCAGCTCAGCTGCCTGCAGAGGACGTGAGTGGAGTCCCAGACAGAATTTAGTCCCCTCCACAGACTAGGACATGTGGTTGAAACCAGCCAGAAGAGGGGTACACATCTACAATCTTTGATATTTTAAAAAAATTGATTGTAAAATCACAGGATGGGAGAGACTGAGAACGATTGAAAGCTTAGATAATTACAAGTTCAATATGAGCTAACAGGCTGCTAAAAAGCCAACAGTCTGAGGCCATAATAACTACGGCCTAATGCCCACAATAAGGGAGGAGATGGTCTTGTTCTGCAATTTCGAGAACTGAGCTGTGCCCCAGCAGATGGACAGAAACAGAGCATGTCTGGAGGAGCTAGGAATCCCACACTGAAGGAACTGCAGCTGCTCAGCTGCAGAAGTGTTTCTGGGGTCCCTGGTCACTGCCCAGTCAGTGGGGAGGAGGGGTCACAGGGCAGCAGGTCCCTGCTCAGTGAGAGGCCAGCTTCCTCCACCACGCTCACCGTGGCTCAAGAGGGCTGCCAGGGAGGTGATGAGCTCCCTGTCCTGGAGGTGTGCGAGCAGCAGCTGGGGTTTATAAGGGGGATTCCTGCACCAGGTTGGGTGGGGCGACAACCAAGATCCTTCTCTGTCCCCAGTGGTGCCCCTAACCTGTCTGGAGCAGCAGGAAGGATTTTCTGCACTGCTGGAGGGAGAAAAATCAATCTCTTTCTGACAGGTCCCCCAGGAAGTGCAAACAATGTATTAAAACCAGGTGCTGCCCAGAGAGCAGAATTACCCAGGGTGGGGTTCTCAGGCCTGGGAGGGGCCCAGGGAGGAAGCTGGCTCCAGAAAATTCCTTGATTCATAATGCCAAATAGATGCTATCAAAGTCAGCCTCCTGGGCCTGTCCCAGACCCTTGGGGCTGCCCAGAAGATCTGGGACCGAACTTCCTGGAAGAAGGACGGGATCTTGAGGGGAGGGGGCCACACAGCAACCTCTGGCCCCCATGCAGTGCATGCCACATGCAGTCCTGTGACCAGAAGCGTCTGTCACCCTCCACAGCATTCTCAGGGGCATCTAATTTTAAAAACCAAAAGCTGTTTCCCAATGTTGAGAACACCACTGCTCCTGCTCCCCCACCCCAACACTGCGGCACTCTGAGGTACTGCCACTCCAGACACAACCTGGAAGGGACCTCCTGCCTCCCAGGGGACAATTGAAATCCTCCTGCTCCTGTGGCACCTCCTCCAGGGAGGCGTCCCATTCATCCCTGCAGGGCCCGCCCAGCCCAGCCCTTCAAGGGGCTCCACAGGCACCAGCTCTTCCTCAGAGAGCCCACCTGACCTGAGCAGGATTTCTGCAGCACCTGACATCCTTATCTTGGTGACCTGTTTTCTAGCAAGCCCCGTGTGGCCTTGGAGCTGTGTAAATGACACCTCAGCAAGGCTTTCCCCAGCCACCAAACCTGAGGTAGCCCCACTGGTCATCACCAAGGATAAGTGACTCAGACCAACCAGGGCCAAGCCGATAAGTCTTGGGGATTCGGTGTGAACAGAAGACAAGTGTCGGTTATTTCCTGCCAGATATGAGCAGCAGGGAATGCCAGGGCCAGAGCTGTGGAAAGGCATCTTATAACCATGCAGGGCTGAGAATGATGCCAGCTAACATGGCAGAGCTGTGAAATAGAGAGGCAGTGAGGGGTGTATGCGGCTGGCTCCTGGGAATAGCATTTGCACCCTAGATCAAGCTGGACCTGAATTCATTCCCACGGACCATTCAATTCCATGAACTAATGAATCCCCTTTGTTCTTAAGCCAGCTTGAGTTTCTGTCCATTACAGCATCATGTATCTTAACTGGTACAGAGATCCTTTCATCTGTGCCATGGAGATGCCTTTTGTAAAGCAGATAGCCAGTGCCTAGTTGATGGGTTTTAAGCAGCACGTCTGGGGAGCCAAGGACTGGTTTGCCCAAAAAGGCCTTGGGGAGGGGGCCCAGGACCTGGAGCACTGGAGATGGAGGCTCTAGGTTAGTTGGGCATCAGTTGCTTCCTCCCCCGTGACCTGCTCTGAGTTTGGCCAACGTGTCTCCTCTGCAGGGAGCAGTGAGTTTTGGACCATTTGCACCTCAGGCAATGAGCAGTGACTCGGGCGATCAGAATCGGTCTCTCCATGGCAGCACAGTGTGACAAAAGGCAGCCTGAAGCAGTAGAGCCAGCACCAGCGGCAGGGCCAGGCAGCCCCGGAACCCTGGGTCAAATTCCACTTCTGACACCACGTGCTGGGGATGGCAGAAATGGCCGAAGGAGCTGGGTGTGGTGGCGCACGCCTGTGGTCCCAGCGACTCGGGGGGCTGAGGCAGGGGGATTGCTTGAGCCCAGGAGTTGGAGGTTACAGTGGGCTGTGATCACCCTACTGTACTCCAGCCTGGGTGACAGAGGGAGACACTGTCTCTTAAAAAACAAAAAAAGAAATCAGTAAAGAGAAAAGAACTGGCTGGCAGAAGGAAACAAGGCACACTATCTGGCTCTCTATTTCCTCATTACAGCCTCCTGCCTCTGACCATGGAGGCTAAAAACATAAGACATCTTCCGATAAAAAGAGAGACCTGAGAGCAATTTCTCACTTTCTACGTTTGGACGCTGTAGTGTAAGAATGTGATTCCTGGAGCTTAGGCAGCCGTCTTGTGACCAACAGGCAAGAGAACCAGAGGCTGACAGGGTGACAATGGCAGAGTAGAAGGGTGAAAACAGCCTGGGACCACAAAGAGATTGTTGAGCTTCTAAAAGAAACTATATCCAGACTTATTTTGCAAGAAAAAGCTAACCTCTATCATGAAAGCCATTTCTAGAAAGGCATTCTGTTACTTGCAACCAAAGGTCTCCTAAGTGATTTGGTCCTCACTGCAAAGGAGGGGCAAGTCCTTCCTCAAAGGGAATGGTGGGGAGTAAACGAGAGCGGGGCCTAGTGCATGCATCTCACAGAGCAGGTGCCAGCCTGTGGGAGATTTTCTCATTCTGTTTAGGGAGTGTCAGGACGAGCCAGCACAGGGCTGGAAGGGCAGTGCTGCAGGGTGGAAGGAGCATTCGGGTGGAGGTCCTGCTTCTGCCTCTCCATTGCTGTGTGGCTGCAGGCAAGTCCCTTTCCCCGTCTGGGCCTCAGTTTTCCCTACCCATACGATGTAGGCAGTAGAGGGAGACCTTTGAGAGAAAAGACAGGGCAGGGTGAAGAGAGAAGTGGGCTGAGGTTGGCACGTTCTCCCAGATGCTCCTGGGGTGGGAGTCAGTTTTTGGCCGGTGCAGTGGCCGCAGAGACACAGGGAAGTGCCGGTTTCCCCCAGAGGTCATTCGGAGTGCCCGATGGGCCCTGCTGACGAGGCCCAGCCTGTCGTCCTCCCTCCTGCCCTCACCCACGCCCAGGCCGACGCACCCCAGAGCCCGCCCTGCATAGGCATTCCCCCAGCCCCCGAGGCCGGTCTGTGCTGCCGTCTCCTGACACGGGAGCCCAGGGCATTGCTAGGAAGCCCCTGAGACGGCCACCTTTGTTCTCCCCACCTGGACATATGCTCCTGGTCCCTGCGTGTCTTCTCCCTTCCGTGTTGCCTATGGTGCCATCTCCCACTCTCAGATCCCAACCACTCTCTCCCCAGCAGGAGGCTGGTTCTGGAACCTTCTCCATGAAGGATGCCCGTCAGCCTGACCACCAGGTAAAGGAGGGCACCCGTCAAGGAGACACTCAGAAAGCAGACAGAAGCTGTGCTGGGTCTGGAGGCCTCCTCTTTGGAGGGCTGGTGGTTTGGTTTTCACAGAAGGCCCTGCCTGGGTTCTACTCGGGGCTACTTGGGCAGGACATGGTCACCAAGTCCTGCTGCCTTCCTCCCCTGTGCCTCCACACCCCAGCGGCCCACGTTTCTCAGCTCCAAGCACCACCCTGCACCCACCACGTGAAGTGCATGCCCATCGTCCTGTGTGGGACAGGTGGTGTGCCTGACTGCCGCTCAGCCCTGCACCGCCCCGAGAGGCTGCCCTGCGCCACTCCGCCCCTGGGGCCCTGGCCCTCTAGCTTCCGGTCAGGTCCAGCCCATGGGAGATCCCGCAGGGGCTGGGATGCACATTCCCTGCGGCCCATGCAGCGCCCTGACTGCCTCCCTCTGCCTGTAACCGCGGGGCCTCCCGGCAGCTCCTCTCCCCGGCCACGCGGGCCCCACCAGTGCTGCCCCTCCCGGCCTCCAGCTGGGAAATTAGCCACCTCCTTGAGCCTCGGTTTTGTCTCCTCGTTAAATGGACCCAGTGGGGCACACCTGGTGGTGGCAGCATCAGGAGGACAGGAGCAAATGCAGAGCGCCGGGCGAGGGAGGCCCTCAGGAAACGTGCTGCCGAGCGTGGCTGCTAAATCGCTGCGGTGCTGCACGGGATTTCTGTGCATCCCAGGCTCAGAGTCGGGACGATTTCTCCACACGGGGCTCAGCACTGGCTTCGCATCCAGGCTGCTCTGTCGTTACTTCCACGTACAGCCCGTCCCTCCCACCAGACTGGGAGCGCCACGAGGGCCGGAGCCTGCCCACCTCTGACACAAGCCCCTGATGCCGAGTGGGCTGCGGATTCCAGTGCTTAGCATTTAATCTGCACTGCGGCCTCGTGCGCAGATTGACATCACCACCCGTCTCACAGGCGAGGAGGCCGGGGGACCACGCGTCACGGTGCCAGCCGCGCCACACAGAGAGCAAGTGTTGGAACTGGGGTTTGAACCCAGTGTCTCACTGTAGGGCTCCGCGATGCAGCTGAACAGAAGGAAGGTGGCTAGGACAGGAGGGCCGTGCCCACTCAGGCCACGGTCAGCTGGGCTGGTCTGTGGAGCGGGCGCTCCCGTGTGCCACCGAGACGCCTCGTTCAGCGCCCGGCACTCACTCCCGGCGCCCGGGGTGGTGCAGCTGAGGGCGCCGAGCTCCCCCAGGCACCGCTGCCCCAGCAAGGTCGTGCCCCTCCCCGGCTGGAGGGAGCCGGTTCCGAAAGCCATCTCTGTGCCTCCCCGGCAAAGGCTCCGGCTTTCCCGTGGGACCAGCTGTT
>RJWJ010035467.1:0-16628 GCA_004363605.1 Indri indri
GGGGTGTCTAAAATATTTTACAGCTAGTATCCTACTTAATGGTGAAAGATTGAATGTTTTCCCCCTAAAACTGGAAACAAAGCCAGGATGCCACTCTCACTACTATTATCCAACATGTACTGGAAAGTGTAGCCCATGGATTAAAGGAAGAAAAAGAAGTAAAAAAACAAAACAAAAAACAAAACAAAACAAAACAAAACAAAAATACATGAATCAGAAGAAAGGAAATAAAACAATCTTTATTTGCAGATAATATGACTGCCTATTAAGAAAATTTCCAGGAATCTTCTAATTCCTTGAACTAAGGGGTGTGTTTAGCAATGCAAAGATAACACATGAAAATCAACTATGCTTCTGCATATTAGCAACGAAAAATTACAAATGGAATCTAAGAAAAAATACAATTTGTAAGAGTTCTATGAAAGAGTTATTAGGTATAAACCTAATGAATCATGCACAGGATCTACATACTAGAAACTACAATATGCAAATGAAAGAAGTTTCCATGTAACGAAACTATACTTTTTAATCTATTTTTAAAAATAAAAGATAAACAAATGGAGAAATATATCATTCATGGATTAGAAGACCTAATGTAGTAAACATATTAATTTTTTCCAAATTGATCTATACATTTAACAAAATTCCAATCAAAATACAAGGAAAACTTTTTGTAGATATGGACAAGGTGATACTAACATTTATGTGAGGACACAAAAGAACCAAAATATCCAAAAGAAATTTTAAGAAGAGTAAAATTGGAAAAAATCCCATTACTTGATTTTAACATTTGCTATAAGGCTACCATAATGAAGACAGTATGGTTTTAGTGAAGTGAGGGACAAATAGAAAAATGGAACAGCATATAAATTCCAGAAAAAAAACTATATCAATATGGCTAATTATTTTTAATAAAGGTATAAAGACAAGTGGATAAAGGAAGGATATTCTTTTTAATAAACAGTGTATGTTCAATTGATCATCCATATGTAAAAAAAGGAACAAAAACTACATTTTCTATCTTATACAAACATTAACTCAAAATGTATCATAGATATTAGTATAAAACATAAAACTATAAAACTTGCATAAGAAAATGGATGAAATCTTCACGGGTTAGAGCTGGGCAAAAAGTTCTCAGACATGACATCAAAAGCATAATCCATAAAAATAATAAATTTGACGTCATTGACATTTAAAATTTTTGTTCCACAAAAGACACTATTAAGAGAATGAAAAATTCGACTACAGATGGGAGAAAATACTTGCAACTCATATATCTAACATAGAATCTGTTTTTAGTATATATATACATAGATACACACACATGCGTGCATTTCAGATATAAAGAATTATCAAAATTCAACAATACAAAAACAATCAAGTTAGAAAACAGACCAAAAATTTAATAGTGTACTAAAATTACATATTAATAATTATCAAAATCTGTGAATAACCCAAGTGTCCTTCAGTGGCTTATAGGATAAAGAAACATGGTACAGCCACATAGTGGAATACCACAGCAACAAAAAGAATGAAATGTTGACACATTCAGCAATTTGGATGGATCTTGCTATGGTTTGAATGTGCATCTCTTCCATGTTGATATTTAATATGCACTGTGGTGGTATTAGGATGTGAGGCTTTTCGGGAAGTGATAAATTCATGAGGCCTCCAGCCTCATGAATAGATCATAAAAGGACCGGAGGGAACTAGCATAGGCACTTTTTGCCTTGCCTTCTCTTCCACCATGTGAGTGCACAGTGTTTCTTCTCTCTGGAGGGTGCACCAACAAGGCACCATCTTTGAAGCAGAGATCAACTCTCATCAGACAGCAATACTGTCAATGCCTTGATTTTGGACTTTCCAGCCTGAAGAACTATGAGAAATAAATTTCTGTTTTTTATAGATTACCCAGCCTCAGACATTCTGTTATAGCAGTACTAATGGATTAAGAGAAATCTCAAATACATTCTGTTGAGTGACAAAAGTCAGTCTCCAAAGGTTATATACTGTATGATTCCATTTGTATGACATTTTCAGAGAGACAAAATACAGTGGTAGAGAACAGAGCAGTGGTTGCCAGGGATTGTGGGAGGTTGTGACTACAAAGGATTCTCACAAGACAGATTTTTTTGGATGATGGAAAAGTTCTATGCTAATTGTGGTGGTATGTGGTGGTAATCTACAAATGTGTTAAAACTTATACAATTATATCACACCTCCCCCAAAAATAAAGAGAGAAAAAGTCAATTTTAGTATATTTTACTATGAAAAATAAAATTTAAAAAATGACCCTCAATTATCAAGGTTGGTGTGATACATTGAAGTCTAACTTGGATAACTAGAATTTTTGACAAAAGGTATTTACTATTTTCTATCATAGAACTATAGCATAGTTGGGATATGTGACTCACAGTTCTCTAATACTGTTAGATACAGTCCAGTGCAGACAGCCCCTGTAGAAGGCTAGAAGGGATGACACCATATATAATTTTTGAGGCTTTTTGAGTCTTTTAGAGACAGAGAAGAGCATTGTTGGTAAGAAATACCTTTAAGTATTGAGCATGGGAGTGTCTGCTCTGATCTATAAATTTTAAAGATCATGTTGACTAGTGTGGGCAAAAACATAGAAAGGGGAGACTAATTAGGAAGCTATTTCAGTAATCCAAATAAGAGATAATGACTTCCAGGTGTAAGTAGTTGAGGAGGGAGTGGAGGAAGACAGGCAAATAGAAATCTCCAATGATCATCCCTCTGCACGAACACCAAATTCAACAATTATCCCCATTAGCAAGCACCTTCAGAAGAATAAAAATCAGGTGACCTATCATACTACCTGATTTTAACATTATATCCAGGAAAGAGGCACTGAAGGGGGCAGAAAGGACAATCTGTGACTGCCTACACCAGCACTCTCCCACCCCTAGAAATGCTGCACCAGCACACTGGGTGGGGAGAGAAGTTGTATGCCCAGACAGGGAAAGTGAAGTGATTGTGGGACTTTTCACTGAAACTCAGGGCTGCCTTGGCACAGGGGAACACAGCACCGGGCTGAATATCATACAGTCAGGCCACAAAGACTGCAGTCCTAGGACAATTCCTGCAGCTGTTCTGGCTCAGAGCCAGTGGACTTAGGGTGCACATGACCCAGTAAGGATATTGTTTGGTAACTTGAGTAGCAATTCATCTACAGTATAATAAAGTATCAAACAGACTTTGGACTCAGACTAAGCCTCTGAGTCCAGGCCTTAGTTCCTGGATGGCATTTCTGGACCCACCCTGGGCCAGAAGGAAACATATTGCCCTGAAGGGAAGGACTCAGGCAGTATTCACAACCTACTAATTAAAGGGCCTTTAGGCTCCGAGTGAACATCAGAGGTAGCCAGACAATAGTCAGGTGAGACTGGGCCACCTTCAAGTGTGACCTGGTGCTGGTGGCCACGAGGGAGTGACCATACAATGCCTCCCCCAGCTCCAGTAGCCCAGCATGAAGAATGAGTGAAGAGAGTGAGAAACTTTGCCTGGTAATCCAAGGACTTCTCTAGGACCTTACCCAAGTCTACCAAGGTGATACTACCAGGAGTCTGCAAGAGTCACAGCATTACTGGGCTTATGTCACCCCCAGTGCTGTTATGACTGTAGTGACCAAAGATTTAGATCACAACACTTAATTCCCTATGAATATTTGGAAAGCCTTCTCAAGAAAAATGGGTTCAAACAAGTCCAGACTGTGAAGATTAAAATAAATACCTAATTCTTCAATGCCCAGACATTGACAAACATCTGTAAGCATCAAGAATGTCCAGGAAAACATGACCTCACCAAACAAACTAAATAAAAAGCCAGTGACCAATCCTGGAGTAATGGAGATATGTGACCTTTTGGACAAAGAATTTAAAATAGCCATCCTGAAGAAGGTCAGTGAACTTCAAGACTATACAAAGAAGGAATTCAGAAGCCTATCGGAGAAATTTAACCAAGAGATTGAAATAATTAAAAAAAGAAAACAAATTCTGCAGCTTAAGAATTCAATTGACAAACTGAGAACTACATCAGAGTCTCTCAATAGTGGAAATGACCGAGTAAAAGAAAGAATTAGTGAGATTGAAGGCAGGCTATTTGAAAATACAGACAGAAGAGATAAAAGAAAAAAGAACAAATAAGAATGAAGCAAACCTACAAGATCTAGAACATAGCCTCAAAAGGAAAAATTTAAGAGTTATTGGCCTTAAAGAGGAGTTAGAGAGATAAAGAATGGGGTGAAAAGAACAATAAAATTGACAAAGGTCTACTCAAGGTAACAGAGAAAAACAGAGAAGACAAAAATTATTATGAAAAATAAAAGAAGGGAAATTAAAATATGAAAGCATTTGAGAAAAATCCAGAATCCATTTATAATGGCAAACTAGGAATGAGGGAAACTTCCTCTTCTTAAGAAATAATATCTACAAGAAACCTGCAGTTATCATAGTGAATGGTGAAAAACTAGATGCTTTCCTGGTAACATGAACAACAAGGCAAGGAAATCTCCTCTCACCATTTCTATTTAACATTGTACTGGAAGTCCTAGCTAATGCAATAACACAGTAAAAGGAAATAAAAGCTATACAGAATGAAAAGAAAGAAATAATACTGTCTTCATTGCATATGATATCATTGTCAATATAGTAAATCTCAAAATATTCATGACAATAAAGAAAACTCCTGAAACTAATAAGAGAAAATAGCAAACTTGAAGTACACAAGGTTAACATGTAAAAGAGAGGAAATGGAATGTTCCTAACACAAAGAAATGGTAAATGCCTGAGGTGATGGTTATCCCAAATACCCTGATTTGATAAATTCACATTGTATGTTTCCATCAAAATATACATGTAACCTGTAAAGTTATACAACTATTATGCACCCATAATAATTAAAAATAAAGGAATAGAAATGTAAGAAGTTATGAGAACATAGAGCAGTAATTTTCCATTGATGTGACTTTTTAAAATAATTTTGATAACTATGATTGGTTTCAGAAATCCACTTGGATTCTCATATATGCTAAATACTTGTCTTAACTTCAAGTGTTAGGATATTTTTCCCTATTTGAAAATTTCTATGGCCATTTTCATACAAAATTTAATGTTGTAACATTAGCACTTGATCTCTTCTTTACTCCATGATTTCCCGACTCTCTCTATATATATAAATTAATTTCACTCATATTTTTCCTATAAGATTATACTTGCTACATGGCATGTATCTGGAGTTCTTGTGTCTCCACGAAATGTAGGCTCCCATTTGGAAATTACCACTGAGCAATTGGTATTATTAAAATAATAATTACACCTGCATTTGGCCAATTTGAGGAGTAATTGCCCAATTTCAGCCACAATTAGTCACTTGGCTCTATTTTTCAGGCAAAATTTCATTATCATGAGAAACAAACAAACAAAAAATCTATGATAGCTGCTCCTTTTACAATTTGCCTACTAATGAGCCTGCCTTCTGAACACACTTTCTTCACTCGAGTACTTCAATGAAGTACTTGGAGTACCCTAGGGAGTCTTTTGGATTGGTGCAAGAAAATAATTTCCCCATTTTCGAAGGTCTTAAAATGTTTTCTGAATAGCTATAGTTCATTTAAAAATACCTTCTTCAGGCAGTTACATCATGGTTAGGAAGAAATTAGTGAATCTTTCGATTCTGAAAATATCAGAATTGTCTGTTTGTAATTAATCATCAGGTTTGTTCATGTATCCACCTCACCAAGACAAATGATTAGAGAATTCAACAGTCAATACTTAAATGTGTATTTGATCCACATGACATTACATATTAAATGACAATTTGGGGCTTTACCTTAGCTCTATGTTCTTGGAAAACAGAAATGGTTAAGAAATATCCACCTCCCCAATCTTTCTGTGCTTAGAAACCAGCCAATCACTGGTTGCAAAGAAGCAACCTTCCCTTTATATATTCCAAGGTAAAACCTGTTTCCATTTTTTCTCATAACTTCTGTAAGATTGGTGAATAAATCCCTTACATACCTACCTCTGTTAAGCCCCAAGTCGCCTTCCTTTTCTTTCAGATGATTCTCATTAGTGAATATTCACTGTATCGCAATAGCCTGAATAAAATTTTCTCCTTAATTGTTTGGTGCATTTGTTTTTCACATAACAAATTGAGGTCGGTTTCTAAACCTAGATAACTAGGGAATAAAACTGTATTTTACTATTATTTAATAGAATAGAAGCATTGGTGCTTACAGACTTATATGGACTATTAAATCCGTGAAAGGACATGTTTAATGGTAACATTTATTAATAAAGAATATATCTACCTGTATTCTATATAGAATTATTATTAGGGGCATTTTACATAATGACAAAGTCAGATTATGGTAATAGTATTTTCTTTCTTATGACGAAAAGCTTGTTTTTATAGGTTAAAAAACAGAATTATTTGGCTTAGTGTTAAAATTTTTAATGAAGTGTTAAATTTTTAATGTTCCTATGAAAACACAGCGAAACTATGACTATCTAATAATGGGACACAATGAGGAAAATATAGAATAAAAATTCAATAGAATTGGCAACTAAAAATTAAAAATGTCCATATGTATTTATACAAATAAACATGTTAAGGTAAGGTAAAAAGACAAACCATAACCTGTGGAAAATATTTGCAAACTTGTAATACTCACTAGTGTCAATATTCTTTATAAAAATAAATCCTTCCACCTGTAACTAGGGACCAATCAGTGACCAAAATAATAAAAGAAAAAAAAACCAAAAATTGAGGGAAAAATTTAAATGGCTTATTACTATATTGAGCATGCTCAAAGGAAATGAAAATTTAAATAATAATGAAACATTTTCCTGCTTTTTAATCCACTGAAACAACACTAAAAGTCTACCCTGAAAAAATAATCATAGCTAAAGCAAAATTTTATGTAAAATCAACTCAGTGTAATTCATAATAGAGATAAATTGAAAAACAAGCTAAAACATCCAACAAAGGTATAAAGAAGCTAAACAAATTTTACCTTCCTTATACAGATACAACATCAAGTTTTAACAGTTGTTGATGAATAATTAATGTGGAAAAATATTTGGAAATGTTGATTTTTGGTGAATTTGTTATGCTTTTATTTTATCTATTTCCAAATAGTCAAACTCAATGGTTAAAATAAAACTGTCAAATAATGGAGTCCCCAAATCTTCAAAAGCCTTTATCCTTTGTTATTAGAAATGATATGAATTCAGGAATGAAAAGAAATGCTTAGATCCCTTGCAGGAGGGCTACCATAAGTGAAAATTGAAAATGCATAAGATAAGATATAATACGATTATAATTTCCTAAAAGTGAGCCAGCTATATTATAGAACTGATTTTTCATTTTTCTGTGAAAAAAGAAAAAAAACTAGTCCTGAGTCAAAAATTTCAGACTAAGTTCCTAGACTCTGCTTTTATAAAACTTAATTCTAATCTTGTTTGGTAGATTTATCATTTATCTCACTTTTTAGTGATGAAATGTTAAGAAACATAATATGTAGAATACCCAGTTTCGATTTTGATGGAAATGAAGAATTTGAGCTTGAACATGCCTCTGTGAGCTTTCTTCAAGCAAGTCTGATTAAATGCAGCATAATAGTCAAGGGAGGACATAATTGTGCTTGTTAAATGCAGTCCCCGTTTAACTGTCAAATAAGAGAGTAGAAAAGGAAAAAAAACCCAAAAAACTATTGTCAGCCATGGAGTTATTTTCAGACAATCACAATAATCTGCATTACAATATTCTCTCCTGTGAAAAGGGGACCATAATACCACTCACAAGCAACACTTCAATGATAACCACTCAGATTTGATGCCTTAAATGTGAACATCTGTTTCTGTCATTAAAGCTATCAGAGTGCTGCTAATTACTTGTCTTCATCTATTTTTAGTATCTGTAAATATATATTCAAAATCTAGAAAAGTAAGTCCTATTATTTAAACAATTAATTCCAGTATCTAATGATACTATGGGTATCATATATATGTGCACATTGTTGGCTGAATCCTTCTTGCACACACATGTGCACATAACTAATATACAAAATCTGTTTCTCATTTAACATTCCCTCATTTCCCACATTCTTTGGTAGTTTACATATAAATATAAATGTAAACATCATATGTATATACACACACGTATGTAAACACACCAAGATACGTACAAACAGGCACATGCACACAGAGATACATGGTAAAAGACAAGAACACGTTTGAGTATGCATCAATCAGAAATTATTATAATTTAACTCATTAAAAATTCATTGAGTTTAAAACAAAGAGCCTAAGAACCTTGAATATATGCCTTTTTTCTTATTTATTTATTTATTTATATACATGTATAGAGAGAGAATTCACAATTTCCAGTATTTGAACATAGGGAGTATGTTAAATAACATGTTTTAAAGATCTAGGCAGTGTTCGTAAGTTTCTGATGTGTCCTGACTCTATGCCAATGTTACATAGTTAACTTTGTGGTTGGAACAGCATGATTTCTATAGTAGCTGAAAAATTACTAAGATATAGTAGAACTCTCCAATATTTCTGTGTTATTGGTTGTTAACTCAAGCTAGCCTAGGATAAAAAGGGGAGAGAAATGCATTAGAAATAGTATAATGCAAGGAAAAAGGGGGAAAGGAGACCTGAACGAGTATTAGAATAAGGAACCCCAACATATGGAATTTTTGCATTTTTCCTCTAGAATTTTAGTAATTTATTTAATAATTCAGCTATCAAAAACCAACAACTGCTCTGTCTTTCAAACATTCAGATTATGTGAGGAGATGAAGGCTAAGGTCTCCATGGAGGATTACATAGCAGTAACCTGACCAAGATGAACCATTTATGCAGGAGTAGCAAGCAGTCTGAACAAAATAATCCAAGAGGTTTCCACTGTACTAATCAGCTTGTCTTGACAAGACAAACCCTATCCTTTTCATATGAGTGATACCTAAATCTGACAAGATGCAATAACATCATGTAGAATTCATACCACCTCCATAAAACTTAAGTTCATAGGTAGCTGTTCTTCCTGAGGATGAGTTAGAGGCAGTGTGTGTGTGATTCATATAAAGATCACAATAAGTACAGTCTTTGTGGAGGTGTCCGTCTCTCAGTATTATTAATCTTCCCAATCTGGACCTGTGCAGTCACACTGGACCCCACACTTTGAAGGGCCCCACACTTGGTTTAATGTTTTGGGATCACTGTGTTGAAATTCTGAAAAAGTGGCTCCATAGTTCCATTTTGCACTGGCTCCCACAAGTCATGTAGCCACTCCTACCAACAACGATGGAACGCACATTGTTTTCAAGCACATTTAGCTATATTTGTTCTTATACTCTGATGTCTCACTTGCCTATTTTCTTAGTTCATTGAAGCTCATATTTATGTGGATTAGAATACACAGAAGTAGAGAATCTTAGCCTCTCTGCCTGGAGATTCCGATTCATTTGAATTTCATGCCAGGGAATCTGCATTTTTATAGTCACCCTGAGTAATTACTAGGTTACCCTATGGGGAAATTCCCCCTTAAGAAACCAAATGTATGTGAGCCAATATAGAATTTAATTGCAAAATACATTTTTGGACGTGTAGCAGTATAAACTACCCAAAGCTTAACAGGTGCGCAGACTCACTGAGAATTTAACGTGATGAGTAGAGTAGCTTATGAGGAGTAAAATGAGGATTTGCTTCCTACTCCTTCCCTTCCCCCAGGGGACAAATGAGAAATGAGTGTTTGTGTGTCTCGGGTCTGGGACATTCCCACAGTCTTGTTCTGTTATCAAAGACAAGAAATGTAAGGGTGATTTTATGTTTGCTATTTTCAAGAGAGCATGCTAGGGGCCTAAAGAGAAAATGGGGAGGGAAAACTAAAAAAGTTTTGAATTTGTGATTACTAACTATGACAGCCTCGCTAGATTTCAGTGGAGTGGAGTACACTGGCTGCAAGCGAGGCCCCAAGCGGGGCAGAGCTCACCACCCCATGCAGAGTGAATCCTTACCTGAGGCTGAGAAACTTCATTTCCTGTATGGGCTCCAGGTGGGCAGGCATCATATCCACGTATCTTTCGGGACCCATGGAGATGTGATCTTCTCTGTCCTTGCCTGCTAGTCATCTCCTCATATAGCCTAATGTGAGCTTCACTAAAACTTTAAGCCAGTTGTAAGCTTTCAAAGACCGTTGAGCACTTTACCTGATATAAAAGGGAATCTTAATTGCCACTACTGTGGAGATGGACTAGAGCATATGGAATCACTCCTAACTAGGTGGAAATGTCAAATATTGTTTAAACTGCATCTCAACATAAGCTAGATGTTTCATGAACATGGTAACACCTGTATGGTATACCCAATCATATCTCTATTGCCTTCTAGCAATCATGTTAGAAAACTGATCATAGCAAATCTGTGCAAAGAAATGGAGATCAAGCCATATTTTGTGAGTAATGCAGAAAAACGTTAGCTGTTTGGGAGGGAGAGAGAAAGTGGTAAGGGAATGGTTTCCAACAGTAACTTTGTATCAGGATCTCCAGAGAAGTTTTTAAAAGTTAGAATGAATGAAACTGGAAGACATTATGTTAGGTGAAATAAGCCTGACACAGAAAGATAAATACCAAGTGTTCTCACTAATATGTGGAATCTAGAAGTGGCTCTCATAGGAGTAAAGAACAGTGTTTACCACAGACTGGAAAAGGAAATGGAGAGAGATTGGCCAACAGGTACAAAGTTACAGTTACATAGGCATAAGTTCTAACCTCCTATCTCATCTGTAATGTATGTACACAGTATCAAACACAAAAGTAAGTTTCCCTCCTATTTTATACTCCGATTTACCTTGATTTCCCCTCTCCAGAGACATTGTCTCCATTTCTTGTGATACTTTTAGGTGCTAAAAGAAATTATTTAAAACTTTGAAATATAGCAAGAAGACGGCTGCATGTCCTTCCAAAGTCATACTGAGGTATTATATTACTGATTTGCCTAGAATTCATTAATACTCTAGGACAGTGTTTCTCAAACCCTAGGGCATCTCCAAGGTGAAAATAACAATACTATGATGTTATTTGCTTCTTTACTATGTTGACATTTGCAATGATGGTGCACTATTAATAGTAGGGTGACTATCATTGACAATATTAAATATTTCAAAATAGAAGACAAGATTTTGAATGCTCTCATTATAAAGAAATGATAAATGCTGAGGTGATGAATTGGCTAATGATGCTGATTTGATCATTACACAATGTGTACATGTATTGAAACATCACATTATACCCTATAAATATGTACAATTATGTCAATTAAGGTAAAATTGAAAAACTTAACTTAAAAGATTACAAAGAGCTAGCTCCTACCCCTAGACATTTGGTTTCAATCTGTGTAAGGAGGACCTGGGTTTTTATAATTTTGTCAGATTTTCTCAGGTGATTGTGATGTGCATCCAGGGTAAAAATTACTGTGGCAAAGACTATAAAAGCAAATTTAGATGCATTAGAGGGACATGAAGTATGAATCTTTATGCACTAAAAACTTAGTGTAGCTTTTATAACTTCACATACAGTGTTCAAGATAATTTAACATGAAAGTATAATTCCTAAAGAACTGGGGTAGGAGAGAGGTTTACAATCTAGTCTTTTGTGAAATAGACTTTCTCAAACAAGCAAAGTTATTTTATTCCTGGAATTAGTTAGGGATACCTCTGTGGTCAGAGGCACTCTCTCACTGGCCCTCGTCTCTTTGTCCTCTACGATTTCGAGCAGGTGCCATGCACCCTGAATGGCTCTGATAATGGAGTGAAAGAACAATGAACAGACCAAAAAGGCCCTGCCTTCTTTTGGGGAAGACAGACAATAAGCAAGTAAACAAGTAAGTAGATAGCATGTTGGCGAGTGTTGGGAAGAACAAAACACAGAACAGCTTCAGAGAAGACTCCAGGTTCAAGAAGGAAGGTTCCAGAAGGCCACACAGGTAAGGTGATTGCACAGCTGACACCCAAAGGAAGTAAAGATGTGAGGAAGGGAGCCACAGGGCTTGTCTAAGCCTTTTTTTGGTTTCTTCTTATTTATAATTCTTAAAGTTTTAAAATTTTAATCACATTTTTCATTCATAAGATTTGTTTCCTGATTTTTTTGTATTGATCTTAAAAATGCAAAGTCTTCTTAAATCCTAATACAAATACCAAGTAGAGTTTTTCTTATGTTTTATTCTGTTCCTGAGACTAAAATAGTTCCAAATGGACTGTTTAAAGCCTCATTATACCCCCCTTTTACTCCTTAACTGTATCACGTGTGGTGCTTTTACTCAGTTTTTCCGACTGTGAGTGGAAACTGGGAAAGCTGTTGTTCACTGTAGTTTTATTTGTCCAGTCTGTGGTTGTCCTAGGTGGCTTTGAATTACTTAGAGGGGTACATACGCCTGGGAGGACACGGCTTTGCCAGCCATGTCTGAGTCAGCAGAGGAGCTGTTCCTCTTTTTTAAGCCTTTCTCAGGAGTTGCTTGTAGCAATCTTCGAGGTCTGCTCACCTACTTATTTGTGTTAAAAGAATAATTGGTATGCATGCCAGGGTATTGTTGTTGATGTGGTACAGTGAGGAACTGCTCAAGTTATTCAAGTTAGCCTCGGGTCGTGACCTCTAAGTGTCCCGTGATTCTCAGCCCCTGCTGCTTCCAATTTCTTTCTTTCTGTTTGTTCCTGTGAGTGCAGATCCACAGCGAACTCACTGATTTCCCATCCACATGATCTTGTTCTTTGTTATGTAAGGCAGTGGTTTACCACTTACCACTAAATTCCTGAGTTTGGACCATATTTTTTGATGTCTAAATCCCTTCATTATTACCAGTACATCTGTTTCCACATTTAGTTCATATTTTTTAGTTATTTCACATGAAACTTGGAAAAAAACAGAGTAAAATAAATGAGCTCAAATTGCCTTACCGAAAGGAGGTAAATGGCCCATCCATACCCAAACTTTATGTCACTGGTCTCTAGTAAATCAAAACTCAACTGCCTACGTACCCACTTCATTGAAATCTCCAAGCTCATTCATTGTTCTGTGGGACTGACTTTAGTGTCACCATCTTAATCATGCAATGCTCTTAGAGATTTGCAGGAAGAGACACTGCAAGCCCCAATAATTACCATATATTTCTTATGAAATAACAAGATGCCCAAAATGCTGACTTCCCAGACCCACATTGTCCAGGATATGCATGTCAACAGAATGGGCATGACAATGAAAACAAGCAAGTCTTTAGTAACACAGTTATGGCATTGGAAATGTTCTTGCTGCTTTTTCAAAATTCTTGCGTCCTCACAGCTCACTTGTAAAATATACAGGTGAGAAATTACTTTTCAAGTTAGGATCCCGGTCGACTTTTGTCATGTATCTTAAGAACCCTTTCAGGAATTATGCAAAATGAGTGTCATTCAGTTACCTTGTGAATATGAAATTTAGCTAATCAATTTCTTATACATCAAGAGAGAGCAAATGTATAACACTTCATCATTGCCCAGTGAAACATTTAATTTAATATCTGGATTTAGACACCATTTATCTGAGTCTGCAGCCTCACATTACTCTTTTTTATTTAATTTACTCTACCATATATGTGTGTAACAAATTTCCATTCTCCACAGTGAATTTTAATGTCTGCAGCAGAATACAAGTGAGTAGATATGGATTTTGTCAAGTTGAGATATCGATAGTTTAGTTATATTCCTGATTCAGCAAACACTGTGGCTCTGGCATGTTTAACCCCACACATGAATATGAACCTCAAAAGAGTGTTCTAGAATGAATTGGATCTATGAGCCAAATCCACGTGCTAATACATGGTTGGAAAGAGTAGTGATGTATGAATTCTCAGCCTCTTTTTTAATCAATTTGGAATGAAGTTTTTCCATAAACCAGAAACTAAGTGAGTCAAGAAACTACAACTCTAGGAAGAAAATAAATGAAATAGCTTTAAGGCTGCTAATCACTTCCCATTGCCTACTGAATAAAATTGAAATTCCGGTCTCCATAATTGGTGCTCAAACTCTCTTTGCAGGCTCATCCTGAGTCTGTCCTACAAAAATGCAATAAAACAAACAAAAAACTGTTTTTCAGCCACACCTGATTCTTTCCTTGGTTTTATTCCTGACTCTCTAGATATGATGTTTATACTAACCGGATGCCCTTTCCTAATCGTCCAGATGATAAGCTCCTGCTTTTCTTTTAAAATCTAGCTTAGACATCATCTGTCCTGTGAGTTGCCCTTACCTTAGCTTCTTTAATTTTATAACACATTTTATTTCCTTCTCTGTGTTCTTGCACCAGTTTCTGACTTTCTACACACCTGACTACTTGGAATTAATTCATGTAGGTGGTCTGTGAACTCCTTAGGGACAGAGACTGTCTTTAACTCATCTCTCAAGCCTCAGCAACTAAAGTCATGTTTGACTCAGAGTGGGCATTGAAAATGCCCTTTAAAATGGGCATTCAACCGAATAACAGCATTAAACTGCAATGGTTTAATTTAGAATTATCACACACTGGGATAGTGATAAAAATATTTACTTGTAATTTCATGGACATTATTAGTTTATTGAAAATTTGGAACATCAGCATTTTCTCTGGAATGTCAGCCACATATCTTCTGAAATTCCTGAAAATAAATTCTAAAGGAACAAAACTATACTTCTGAAATTTTAATCAGGGGCCATTCGTGTACTTGCTTATTTTATAAATGTTTGTGGAGCACCAACTAGATCCTCCACTTTATGGGAGATACTCATGATACCACAATGAGCAACACAGACCAGTTGCCTGTCCTCAAGCAATCAAAAAAATGAGCAATTGTTTAAAAAGTGCAATAGTATTATGATGATCAAAGTACAGAGTGCATGGGGCAAAATAATATATGGTCTGGAGAGAGAATACATCAGTTTCCTCACATTTCTATAGCTCTTTCTATAGGCCTGTCAGCTGAAGAATCACCAGGTTCATAAACTTGGAAAGGATAGGTTTAATTCTCACAGAGTCTCTGCCTGCAAGCCAGCCATCTTGCAGGCTGGGAAGCATAGCCTCAGGCAGAAGCCAAGAGCAAGCGCTTGGGACAGAGGGGTAAAGGGAACAGGAATTAAAGCTGAGTGGGGTGGCAGAATACACCTATTTAGTAAGCTGTAGATGTCATGAATATTTATGAAAAGAGAAATATGCACATGCTCAATTGAACTTCATGCCATTACCTGGGTCCCATGTTTAAAAAATGGCGGCTTTAGCATGATCCCAGGTGGCATTTTCAACCCTCTGACAACAAACAGTGAAGCAGAGGACAGGAATGCCCTCTCTGTGCAGCCACCATGGACAGGCTGGAACTAGTCTGTGAGTAGTCCGGTGGTCTCTTATCAGGAAGGAAATCAGGTCAGTTGTGTCAAAACCACAAAAGGGAGGAGCAGCACTAGGTGGCTGGTTGAAATTAGCAGTACAGCAAGTCTTTTGAAGGGCTAGTTTCTGTTAAACCCTTAGGGGAGAAAGGCTAATGGTGGTTAGCAGGGAGAGGGTATAATAAGGCATGTCCGACCTCCCATCTGATCATGGCTGGGATTTCAGTTTTTAAGATTCCTCTGGGATCCCTTCGGCCAAGAAGCAGTCCTTTAAGTCACTTGGGGTTGCTTAGGATTTTATTTTAATTTCTCAGGCCTTCTTTTTGGAATGCATTATATTGCAAAGACTCGTGCACATGCCTTTTTACCCAAGGAATCCAAAGCTTTCTCTTTGATTCTCATCAATTGGTAGAATGTCTGGCACATCGTAGGTGCTCAATAAATGTTTGTTAAATGAGTGGATTAACACATTTCTTTCACATGTCACATTTCTAATTTTATTAAAACAAATTTTTAGCTTAAATGTAATGGGAATGGGATTGAAAATGCCTTTAAAAAAAAAAAAACATAGGATCAGAGTGGTAATCACATTTCTTGGTTCATCTGACCATCATTGGTACAACAAAGGCTGCTCTCCCTTTGTTTATAATCTCTCTCTCATATCCATTCCCCATATGACTCCCCTACCCCGACCCATGGATTGCTATGTGTTTAATATTCATTCTTGAATTTTAACTATGTTTGTCGAATGTGAAGAATTCTTATTATTGTCATTGCTTTTTTTTTAAAGTATAAAATTTTTGTAGAACTTGGTTTCTTTTTTGGTTGATGCAGCCATATATTTTAAATATAAATCTATGTCACTGAGTATACATCTAAGTCATTGCTACTAACTGCTGCTGCAAGCATGTGCACACATATACACACATACACACACACCCCTTAATTATGTATAGCTGCTGCATAGTTGATTCTCAAGTTATCTTCAAATCCCAGTCATCTGAAACACCTTGGAGAACAAACTAATAGATAAGGCCTTATGAACTGGTTTGAGAATATCCCTGGACTATATATCCAAAAGTGGTATTTCTAAGTAATAGTTTCTGCTTGTATCCAATCTGCTTAGGTACTTTAAATTTGCCTTCGAAATGGGATACCAGTCTGCACTCCCATCATCAGTTTGCAAGATTTTCTGTTTGCCCAAAGCCCTAATA
>RJWJ010035468.1:0-16641 GCA_004363605.1 Indri indri
GCATGTAATTGAAGTCTCAGAAAGAGTGGAGACAGAGAATAGGGGAAGAAGTAATATTTGAAGAGAGAATAACCAAAAATTTTCCACAGCTAATTTAAAAAACTAACCCACAAAATCAAGAAGCTTTGAGGAACCTAGTCAAGATAATACAAAATAAACCCCACATTGGCTCATAATAAGCTGCTGAAAACGAAAGATAAGGACAAAATCTTAAGCCAGAAAAAAAGACATTGCTTTCAAAATAGCAATAAAAGACAGAGAATTGAATTTTCCATGCAAATGATGGAAGCTAGAAGATGCGAAGATCGTGAAGAATATATTCTGTTCCTGAAATTTATGCACCTTGATCACAATGTCTTTTTTTATACAAAACTATAATCACTTTCTAAATATGTTGTTTAAGATTTTTACATCTAATTGTTGTGCAATTTCCCCCTTTTTATACTCTTCTTATCTCCATTAGCTATCAAGTCTAAAAATAGCTGCTTTGAAAGAGTTAGGGAGGGGTTTTTCTCTTTTTTTCTATTTACTGAAAAAGTTTGTGTCCAATTGAAATTAGCTGTTTGATAAACATTTGATAGATTTCCATGTACAACTATCTATATCTGGTTTTCTATGTATAAGGAGGCTTTTTAACTATTGATTCAATTTCTTTGATAATTGCAGGGTGCCAAAGTTTTCTGTTGCTCTAACAGCAGCCCCTATATCTTCTGTTTTATTCTTATTATCATTTAGTTCTAAGTATTTTCTATTTTCCATTATAATTTATTCTTTGACCTAGGAGGTATTTAGAAGTTTGCTTTTAAACTTTGAAATGTACAGGATTTTCTTACATATCTTTTTCTTACTGATAGCTAAATTACTTTTCTTGTTGTCAGTGAAGGTAGTCTTTGATACTGATGGGAATATTTAAAGACTTTTTTTGGCTTAGTAAATGATAAATTTGTGCAAATATTCCCTGGATGTCAAAGAATTCTTCAACACCTAGATAAAATGTTCTTTACATATCTATTAGATCACTTATGTTCATTGTGTTGTTTACACTTTCTGTAACTTGGCTGAGTTTTGATCTGCTTCATATATCAACATCTGAGAGAGGTTTATTGAAATTTCTTACTATTATAGTGGATTTTTTATATTTTAATTATAGCCTTTCAATTTTTGCTTTATATATTTTGAAGAAATGTTATTTGGTGCCCATAAGCTTATACATTACAATTATTTTATCTTCCTGGCATATTGACTTTTCATTAATATGTGGTTACCCTTCTTTCTTGTAACTATTTTGGCCTTAAAGTCTATGACTAGCCAGATGAGCTTTCTTTAGCTTACTGTTTGCCTGGTTGTCTTAGTCTGTTTTGTGCTACTATAATAGAATACCACAGACTGGGTAACTTATAATGAACAGAAATTTATTTGGCTCATGATTCTAGAGCCTGAGAAGTCCAAAGGCATGGCAGTGGCATCTGCTCAGTGTCTGGTGAGGGCTTTCTTGCTGTGTCATTCAATGGCAGAAGGGCAGGAAAGCATGTGAGGCAGAGACAGGATGGGGATCAAACTCACTCTTTTATCAGGAACTGACTCCTGTAATAACTAACCCACTGTCATGATAATGGCATGAATCCATTCAGGAGGTCAAGAGGTCAGAATATCCGTAACTGGCCATATTTCTGCCAACATTCTTATCATAACCACTTAAGTAATCCCTAAGAAGATTTAGGCTCTCCCTACAGCTCTTGTCTTCTTCTGGGCCCTCACTAGAATTGCCCTTAATGCTCCTTTCATGGCAATATAGGCTTTTTCTAGCCCGCTCCTCAAATTTCTTCCAGTTTCTACCCATTACCCAGTTCCAAAGCTGCTTCCACATTTTCAAGTATTTGTTATGGCAACGGCCCCGCTTCTTGGTGCCAATTTTCTGTTTTAGTCCATTTTGTTTTTGCTATAACAGAATACCTGACACTGAGTAATTTATGATGAACAGAAATTTATTTAGCTTATGGTTCTGGAGGCTGGGAAGTCCAAGGTCAGAGGGCACATCTGGCTAGGGCCTTGATGCTGTGTCATCTCATGGTAAAAGGGGAAGGTCTAGAGAGGGGGAGAGGAAGTGGGCCAAATGCATCCTTTTATTAGGACCCCACTCCCATGATAACTAACCCACTCCTGAAACAATAACATTAATCCATTTTAGAGCAAAGGCCCCATGACCTAATCACTTCTTAAAGTCTTGGTCTCTCAACACTATCGCATTGGGAATTAAGATTCCAGCACATGCACTCTTAGGAACACATTCAAACCATAGCACTGCTGGGGGTTTTTTTTTTTTCATCTTTTCAACTTTTTTGCGTATTTCTGATTTAGATATGCCTTTTATGAAGAGCACCTGGTGGGATTGTGTTTCTTTTGTTTGGCATGACCAACTTTTATTTTTCGTCTGGAAAATTTATTCCATTTTATTTAGTATGATTATTGATTATTTTGAATTCGTAAATGTCATCATATTTATACTCATTAACCTGCTTTTAACAATTTTAGTTTTCTTTTTCCTTTCTTGTTTTGAATTGATTGAGTTGTTTATTAACCCCCTTAATTCCTTGAGTTTGAATATTTAATACCCCATTTCTCCTCTTTTAGTGTTTATGCTAAAATATTTACATGCCCACTTAATTTTATAAGTTATAAAGTTAATCGATATTTTTATCTTCCTCCTGCACACTAAAAAACCTTAGATTGCTTTAACTTCTATCATCATCATTCCACCTTAGATACAAGTATCTAGTATTTTAGTTATGTTTCAGTTTTTTCTCTGCAAAGCAAATATTATTAGTATTGTTTTTGCATAGTTCATGTTTGTTTTGATTTGCCACATGCTTGCATTGTTAAACTCTCTCTTCCTATTTTTTTTTTAATCTCAGACCTGTCTTGTGCATTCTCTTCCCCACTCACCCAAAAGTACACATCAACACAAATCACACTATTATCTTTCTTTCAATTTCAGTGTACCGATGACCCCTTTGAAGGGCGATATATGGACCCTACATTAAGAGCTCCTGAACTAACTAAAAAGTGTCTTTAATGTTAATATCACACTTTTTGGTACCTTAAAGACAAAGAATAGGCCTTTTTTGTCCACAAAGCTGTCATTTGCAGAAATGGCCAATGAAAAATTCAGTGGGCAGGTCAAGTGTTGCTCCCCCAGCACCATTCCTTCAAAAGGACATTATCATCTGGAAAGACCCCCTGACAGAACAGTGGGCCCTGCCATAGGGCAGAGTGATTTCTAAATAATTCCTCTGTATTGCCAAGGGCTGTTCCTTCCCACTCCTACCCTTGGCCATTGGTAGTGCCTGAGTATTAGTGTGGGACAATGTAATGGTTTCTGAGTTCCAACTGTAAAATTTAAACATGATCTTGTGGACCCAAACTTGTAGGACTAGGAAGGCAGCCTCTAGTAATAAGTAGCTTCTTGTTTTTTTTTTTTTTTAATTAGGTCATTCAAGCTGTGCTGTATCTTGCTAGAATGTTGGAGTTCATGGCCCATGCCTAACTCTTGGTCAGCAGAGGCTATATACATGAAGATATACTATATACACAGTAGTAGACAACCAGACAGTGTAGTATTCTGAAAGAATACTTGCATACAGCAAATGGCTATAGTGTATTTTTCTAAGGCAGAGAGCAGCTTTACAGCTGACTTTATAATTGAGGGAAACAGGATAAAAATATGGGAGGAAGCTCTAAGGAGAGAAGAATACAAGGTATTGGTGGTGGTATGGGAGTGCCAAAAGGGAAATTTATGTATTTATGGTCAAATCAGTAAAGTGCTTGCCTGAGCATCAAGATCTTAATTCTGTTAGTAGTTCTGATGATACCTGTATTCTAGTAGTGACTGCACAGTGTCTTGGTGTCTAGTTGTACTGAAAAACCGTGGGTTTTGAAATCATGGAAGCCTAGGTTCAAATGCTGGTTCTAGTGCTTTTTGGTTTTGCAACTGCAAATAATTGCTTTAGCCTCTCTTGGCCTTAGTTTTCTAATTTGTAAGAGGAGAACAAACGTGTGGCATGCACTATTGTGAGGATTAGCTATAATGAAAGTAGAGGACTTTCAACTCCTGCCCTTTGGTAGCTCCTCAGTCAAAGGTAGCAATTATCATTATGTGACACTAGACCCATCAGTGAATATCTCACCATAATTTTATGATCATAAAGTGGAGTAACATTTTTTTATCTCTTCCACTCATCTTATAAAATGGCTATAGAGGTAATTATGTATCTAAATGAGCTTGAGCACTTTGGTGATATTTTGGACAATTCCATTTAACAGAGTTCTTTACACTCCGCAAAAAAAAAAAAAAAATGAAAATTCGAGTTAAATACTGATGACTAAGCTGGTCTTTAAATAATAATTCATTTCATGCAAAGTTTAAAATACTACCAAATTTAACTGTTTCTTTGAGAATTTTTCTTCACCTTTTGATAGATACAGTGTACAGCTTTCTTCGCAGTATTTCCACTTCAAGCCCAAAACTGGAAAAAATGAAATATTTATGGGAAGAATCTTCTCCTGAGAGAGTATGAAATAGTTTGCTGTCTTTTACGTTTTGATACTCTGTGTATTTGAATGTATTGATGAATTACCTGCACCCCATGCTTTCCTCACTGCCTCTCACAGCTGCTCTAAGCCACCCAGCCTGAAGTCGACATCCCACTGTACAACGCTATCCATCGCTGCGGGTATGTGCCCGACTATCTAAGGTTTTGTGCTCACGTTTCTTTTCAACTGAGTGTTCCAGCTTCTTCCCTTCAGCTGTTATGGTCAGGCTCAATTTCTGAGATAAAATGAAAGGGACATTCCAGCCAAATAAATTCCTTTTCTGAGCAGGGTTTGTGTCTGAACCCCTGTCTACTCTTTACCCTGATACACAGGGCTGGGAAGTTCAGAAGCCTCATGATTCTGCTCATCTTCATCCTTTAAGTCTGAGAATGGAGTCGATTTTAACCAGCCAGCGACCAAGCCTCCTATTTCCCTGGGCCACTCCCTGGTCTGTCTTCCTTCTCCAGAGACAAAGGCATCTCTTATAGAAGGCACACCCAGCCCCAGATCACACCACCCCAAAGTTTACTTTCAAAGTAGAAAAAGAAAAGAGGAAAAGAACTCAAGTTTATTTTTCTCTACCTTTCTTTCTTATTTATTGCTGAAACCAAGGAATGGGATCTAAAACTTAACAGACGTTCAATAAATATTTATTCTATGAATAAATAAATAACGTAAAATAGGGGATGGAGTGGGTTTTCCGAACCCTGATCATGATGGACTCTGCACTGGCTAGTCTGGCTTCCATTCTGACCTCATTATTCCGACCTGTCTTTCCAAACTGTAGGTGCTAGAAAGCTAAAAGCCATAGTCCCCAGATTTCCTTGCTGCTGGAGTTCTAGATGTGATTAAGTTCCACCAACTTGGTGCACTCATGTGAAAGTTGGATCCGAAACTGAGTTAAGTGGGGCAAGGGGCAGGGCATAAGACACTCACTTTGCTGTCGTAAATTGCGAGAGGCAGTGCAAGACTGTGGTTAGTGGCTTCCTGATTTGATGGCTTGCTGCAAGCTCAGGTGGGAGCTTTCCTATCACTGGTAGAAATTCTCAGAAGCTCAGGCTAGAGCCTTCTTCTACCACCTTTCCAACAATTTTGTCAGTCATTCAATACATGGTAATAACTGTGTTTTGACATAAACTGTCACCCGCAAACTAACTCTACTGAAGCAGACACAGTGACATTTATGACCTCTTTCATCACCCCATCTCCATTTTTAAATTTTTCTTGTGTAATATGATCTGAAACATTTTTCTTATTTTATGAGACTTAGAAAAATAAACAATTGGAGCTTTCCATTCACTCGGCCAATATTTGTGATCAATATTTCCCCAGAGGCCAATAGCCTCTGGGTACAACTAAGGACACTTAGATATGAATACGTACGTTTCACTATTTCATTGGTCCAACCTGCTTAATGTAGGACCTTGAACCTCCCCCCTGACACCCCACAAATCAAAACTTCCTCTAGTTTGTTTGTTTGCTCTGTTTGTTCTCTTTGTTCATATTGTGAATCCTTAGGCATTTCTCCAGCCGGTCATAACAATTCTTTTGTGTTCTTCCAGCATACTCTTCTTATTGACCTCCTCTGTCTTCTATGCTGTTTGAGGATAACGTCTTCCTTACGACCACAGCTTTCTACACGAGAATGCTGACCCCTGCCAAGTCAGGGGTTTCCATGGGCTTCCACAGTAGCCAAACACTCAATGTGATGGTACAATGCTGTGTACCTTAGTCGTCACACTGTCTGAACAACACTGCTGCAAGAATAAATGGGAGAAAGCCCTTCTCCTTTAATCTGTGACGTGATTTATAACCAAAGTAAAAATGACTTATGCCCCATGTCTCACTGTAACCTGAAAACAGCTCCCTTCTCTGCAAAGGCTGAAACTTGTGCCTGGAGTCTGGTGGAGGAATATATTGCAGCTGTTTCTCTAGTGCCTTCTACCTTCTCTATCCCCGAGCTTATGCCACCATCTTCTCCTACAGCCAAAAATAAAGCCCCTGAGACACAATTAAATATTATTTCAGGCCCATCCCTCATTCATGAACTTTAGCAAAGAACAAGTCCTAAACTCCAACTAAAATCACCACTACTCATTTATCTGAACGTCTGCCCTGTGCACCAGTGATCTTCAGGTGAATCTCACATGGTTTTTGCAATGAAGGAATTTATCAGTGGAGGTCAGGAATAGAGGCCACCTTCAAGGGGTGCCATACTGTATATTAGAATCAGGAAAACTCTAATATCCAGGAAGTGCCTCTCAGATTTGAGTCCCCAAACAAAACCAAAGAAAATTAAGAATTTTTCTTATTCTTCTGTTACCTACAAAGTAAGCATATCTCATAGAGAAAAAGTCTTTTAGATGCCAAACCTAAAAAAATGGATATAACCCTAGCTTCTAAAATAAGGGGTTAGACCATCTGTCAGTTCTTATGAATGAGATCTTATGTGGATTCGGTCTTCAGTAATAATTTCAGGGACACAGATAATCACAAGGCAAAGCCAAAGCCAAGAGAGGTCCCGCACTGCCAGTGCAGTTCCCAATCCCTTTCTTCCTGCATGAATATGCACTGTGTCCCAGGTCACCTTATGATGTCTCTGAATTGTATACACAGAAATATTATTTATATGGAAAGGCATTCTGTCATATAAACTTCTTTGTATTATATTTAAATAGTTATATAGCTTACGTGACATTTTCTAGGGAACTATGCCTAACAAATCTATGGATTCCAGGTTTATTTTCCATAAGTAATCCTAGAAATATCAGATATATTTTTCTAACAACCTTCTATTAATAAGAAGTCTCCTTTAAGCAAATACCATCATTTTCCAGGAGGTCTGTCCACCTGGTAACCTATCTTTCTCAAAGGATCTCCCCAAACCCAGCATAAAGCGAAAGAAGGAATTGGAGGCCTGATCGTAAACCATCTTCTTCCCACCACAGGACTTCCAAGTCAGGTGGTCCAAAGACAGGTTCTTCCATGCCAGCACCAGTATATCGCCTACCTCCAGGACATAGAATAGGAGGTTAAGCATTAATATGGTTTTTGTGGAAGATTGGCAGAGGATTCTTTTGGGTAAAGAGAGAGAGGAAGGGAGGGAGGAAGGAGAGAGATATTAGAGTATTATTATTTTTCACTCTTCTTCAGGTAGAGGGGTGCTTTCCTTTCCCCACAAATCAAAAGAATGGGACTTCAAAGAATCACTTAAAGCAGCTCGCATGCATTCCCTGGAGTTTAGGGGTAGAGAAACTTGGAGCTTGTGCTCAAAAGACTTTTAGTAAGAGGCTACCTAGAGTTGCACAGAGGGGAGAAGATGCAAGGAGAGGAAGCTATACTCTCATTGGCAGAAGTAGAACTGGGATTGGTATGCCTCAAAAGATATTACTCAAGAGGCATAGGATGACCCCAATGTAAGGATTCTGTGTGAGATTGACTGAAGCCAGAGGGTCGGGGGTAAGCTGTGAGAAACCAGCTGAGGGGGCAACATCCTCAGAGAACTTTAGGGACAAAGATCCTCAGTGGTCATGTTCTAAAAATCCACCAGTAGCACTGAAGAGAGAGAGTTAGCATTTGGGCTTCTGCAGCATGGAGAAGGCACCAGAGTCAGAGAGCATCTTCTCTGCCGCTTACCTGTTGTCCTCTGCAACCTGTGGCGTCTGAGGCAGGTGGTGAGTGGACAGTATTGAGTGGATAGTGGTGGAAGAGAAAGTCTGAGGACAGAGAGATTCCCACACCCTCCTCTTCTCTATCAGGCACAAGCTGGGGGAGGTAAGACATTCTAAATTCGTGAGAGTTTGAAGATTGACATTAGGATGATCTGGTTTTAACACAGTTTGTTAATATCTAAATCTGAATGAAAACGCTGTGGGAACTTGCTAATATTTCACCCAGAGGAAGAGCAGGAAGAACCTACAGAGTGGTTTAAAGCAAAAACTGTGAAAAAATAATAAAGTCATTCTCTGCTTACATTTGAGCAAGTTTTGATTATCCAATAAATGGGTTATACATGCACACCAAAATATCCTGGCTTCATCAGCATGTATATCCAAGGCGCGCGTGTGTGTGTGCGTGTGTGTGTGTGTGTGTGTGTGTGTGTGTGTGTGTGTGGAGGGTGTATACCTGTGTATACATCTGTGTGTGTACATGAATTTCCTTATTTCCTCCCCTGGTGTTAGTGGGAATTAATCAGTAATCCACATCATGCTTGAGAAACTATACAGTTCCGCAGGCAAGAAGGAACTTGGGAAAAGAGTGCTATTTATTAATGTTATACGCAATTTATTTTCCACTTATGAGAAAATGATTCCTTATGTGAGAAAATAAAGTGAGCCTTGATTAAAAGTAAATAATTCGAACTTTAATTGAGGCAAACTTACCGAGCTCAATAATCATTGAAACCCTTCGTGACACACGAGCATTATCATGGGCAGGGGAGAGCAGAAAGGATTGAGTCTGAAGACGATTTGTCCCAAATCCCCAGTCCTCTTCAATAGAAATAAAATCCATGATTTCTTTGACCATAAAAATGTGCTTCAAACAGATGTACAAACAGTGTTCTTTAATGCGAGTTTGACAAAAAAAAGTTTGTTTGATTTTTTGTTGGTGAGTTCTTTTGGGTTTCTTTGTTTTGTTAAAGAGCTTAGATTCCCTTTTCCCATCAGATGCAACTGTTGGCATAAAGGTGTCTCTCACTGGAACAGCCTCCTGTCACTTCCATTTGCTGTCACACTTCCTGTGAGTGCTGACAGAATTCAAACATACAATGGCTCTCCTCTTCTGCAAGAAGAAACTAGAAAAATTTATTTAGAAAGTAATAAGAAAAGTTCTAATTATTTCTGTAGAAATTGACCACAGAAGCAAGCCCAAGTGACAGAAAGAAAAACATTTCTCTTGCTACATCTTAAAATGGACGATTGACAAAGGGCAGATGGAGCTTGATGTAGAAGCCTTTCATTTAGGTTTATCTGGGAGATCCTATTGATGTCAACATTGACTAGTAAGCAAGAGAAGCAAATCCTGTAGATTAAGATATTACTGATTTACTTCCTTTAAAACATACAGAATAGAAACACACACTTTACAGGTGTATAGATTTATGGAAAACACTTGCGATCTAATATGTTATAAGAAAAAGCATAAGAAAAAGAGAGGAAGGATTTAATGTGTTCTGTTTCTTTTTGTGTAGTTGTCCTCTCATAACACAGAATTTCATTTTTAATATATTGAATAAGAGGGGAAGAATAATCAGAAAACAGACTACTAGTTTCCTAGTTTTCCTAGTTCCTCAGTTTACTTTTGTAATGATTAACACCTTTGAATCATAAAAATTCATAAAATGGACATTCTATAGCAGAAACTTTCATAAAGGCTTATCACCTGATAACCATTTACATATGCTTTCTTAGATTCAAACTATGACACCGAAAAAGCTATTGTGCAAGGCAGAATTTTTGGCTTTTGATTAACAGGGAACCAAATGTGGCTGAAGCAGATTATAGTATGTAATCACATATTGACTGAACAGATGCTTAAATAGAGGTAGCATCTGAAGTTTCCTACTTATCATTCATATCTCAAATCTAACAACATAAAAAAGTCTCCAGAGAAAAATAGCCTTTTTGAATGTTATAGTGTCTGTGTCTATCATATACATTGGAGCTTTTTTAAAAAGTGGAAAATATTTAAACTTTTTGTTAAATAAAGAGGTAATGTTTTAATGATGTAGAACACTGGTTAGATGAGGACATCAAGTCTAGGTTGGAAGCCACTTTTAGATCTTTCCTTCCTTGGGTCTCTTTGTTTGCTGATGATGTTGCATTCATCCCCAAATGGGACCTCATCCATTTCAAATCCCTTTATTGACCCTAATGGGGAAGCATTCTAGATTTTCCTCTCGTATCCAAATATGCTTTAATCCTTCTAAAGTTATTCTCACCCAAAAAAAGTTTGCACAAATATCGAATGTTTGGGAATAGATCAGAGTTTTGGTGTTTGAAAACATGAAGAAGTGAGATGCAGGTGAAAAGAATAGTGAGCTTGAAGTTATCTTACCTTCCCTAGAACACTGCACGTGAATTGGGTCACAACCAATAGTTCTCTGCTGCGTGGAAGGGAAGACAAAACAAGAATGAACCTCACACAGTCCTACCCGCCCTCCACTTGGATGAGTCATGTAGTACATATGCTGTACATGCCTGCATACATTCCCTAAATACTCATGCTTATATGTCTATCTGTGGATTTATATTAATACATGCATGTGTCTTTATGTGGGCCTCACAGAATTAATGAGCTCATGTTTTCTTCAATGGTTATTAAAGATTGGCTTGTCAAAATTTTCTGGTACTGCAGTAATCAGACCTTCTCCATTCTACAATGCTCAGAAAACTCTAGGCCAGGGATATGATTGATCATGGCAGTCCTATGAATAGTAGAGGGTTAACGTTCCTGAGGAAAGAGGACTTGTTCCCTCTTTCCGTGTCTATTTCTTGAGTGTTCACTATGTGCCAGATTCTGATTGAGGCCCTGGGTAGGACAATGTGGGGAAGGGGATGTACAAGTCTGCAGAGAGGACACCAACAGCCTGATTAAAATTATAATAACTAGGCACTGAGTCACTACAGAGGGAAGCAGCCTCCTGCCAACCCCACAAGAAAACATCAAAATAAAGGTTACATCAGATCAAAATAGCAGGACTGAAATATTTTTCTAATCATCCTTGATTACAGAATGTTGAGCAATCTGTGCATGAAGAGCCATCCATGGTCAAACCTAAATTTGTTCTTGTCTATTCATAATTAGTTGTAACATTTATTTTAACCATTTGGTAAATTCAGTTCATATACCACTGTGATGATGTTATCTCCAAGCAAACTCCTTTCTGCCCTGAACCTCAAGGAGAGAATATCAAGAGGGTTTTGGTTTTAACACATGTACTTAAATCCACAGGAGCTCTAATAATTGTGGTCGCTGGTCTAGTGTTTAGCCAGACACAGACCACTCCTGATTGGGTCAACATTTACCCTGACTATTGGTAGAGAGGAAAGAGAAGGTTAACCTATTGGCTTCCTAAAAAAGGACGGTCATAAACTGAGTCGAGGCCTAATAGAGGAGATCAATAAAGTGCTGGTGTGGATGGTGATAATAACAGTTTACAGATGCTCTGAAGCCCGTGAGTCATCATCATTAATTTAGCTCCACATGCGTGTAGGCAGAATAATAGGATTCAGACAGGCCTCTGAGGGAAAGATCTATCATATTGATCGAGAGCAGCAGGCAGAAAGATGGGCTTTCGGGTCTCATGTCTGACAGTGTTATGATGCAGTGAAAGGCAATCGATAAGCCCTCCCATCTGACTGCACGGCCCGCGGCTCGGAACACAGTCTCACATCCTTCCTGCCACTTTAGCCTGAGACCCAGCATCAGGTCACCTGCAGCCTGTCCAACCCTGCTTCTGCTTGACTCTTTTTTTAATTATTAAGTTAAAATATTATGGGGGTATAGATGTTTTTGGTTGCATGGATTGCTTTTGTTGTGATTAAATCAGGATCATAAATGTGCCTGTTCATCACCCAGATAGTGTTCGTTGTACCTATTAGGGAGGTTTTTGCCCATCCCCTCCTCAACCCTCCCCTCTGTTTGATTTCAACTGAGTTTTACTTCCCACTGTGCACATGTGTGCTCATCAGTTAGTTCCAATTTAATAGCAAGTACCTGTGGTATTTGTTTTTCCATTCTTTAGATATTTCACTTAGGATAATGGTCTCTAGTTCCATCCAAATTGCTGCAAAAGGCCTTAATTCATCCTTCTTCATGGCTAAGTACTATTCCACAGTGTCTATATATCATATTTTGTTAATCCATTCATGAATTAATGAGCCCTTGGGTTGATTCCACATCCTTGTAATTGTGAACAGTGCCACTATAAACATTCACGTGCAGGTATCTATTTGATAAAATGACCTCTTTTCCTCAGGGTAAATACCCAGTAGTGGGATTGCTGAATCAAATGGTAGATCTACTTTTAGTTCTTTGAGGAATTTCCACACTGTTTTCCATAGAGGTTGTACTAATTTGCAGTCCCACCAACAGTGTATAAGTGTTCCTTTCTCTCTGCATCCACGCCAGCATCTCTTGTTTTTGGACTTTTAAATAAAAGACATTCTAAATGGGGTAAGGTGATATCTCTTTGTGGTTTTGATTTGCATTTCCCTGATGATTAATGACATTGAGCATTTTTTCATGTGTTTATTGGCTATTTGTCTACGTTTGAAAAGCTTCTGTTCATGTCTTTTGCCTACTTTTTAATGGGGATGTTTGTTTTTTCCTTGCTGATTTGCTTGAGTTCTTCGTAGATAATGTTTATTAGCCCTTTATTGGATGCATAGCTTGTGAATATTTTCTATCATTCTGTAGGTTGTCTATTTGCTCTGTTAAATATTTCCTTAGCTGTGTAGAAGCTTCTTAATTTAATCAAGTCACATTTATTTATTTGTTGTTGCTGTGATTGCTATTGGGGTCATCTTCATAAATTCTTTACCTAGGCAGATATCTAGAAGAGTTTTTTCAACATTTTCTTCTAGCATTCTTATGGTTTCATGCCTTAAATTAGTTTTTTATCCATCTTGAATTAATTTTTGTGAGTGGCAAGAGATATGGAAACTGTTTCATTCTTCCGCATATGGCTGTCCAATTCTCCCAGAACCGTTTATTGAATTAGGGCTTCTTTCCCCCAGTGTATATTGTCTGCTTTGTCAAAGACCACATGGCTGTATGTGTATAGTTTTATATCTGGGTTCTCTGTTCTGTTCCATTGGTCTATGTCTCTATTTCTGTGCCAATACAATGTTGCTTTGGTTACTATAGGATTGTAGTATAGTTTGAAGTCTGGTAATGTGATGTCTCCAGATTTGTTCTTTTGCTTCAGATTGCTCTGGCTAGTCAGGCTCTTTTCTGGTTCCAAACAAAGCTTAGAATAATTTTTTTCTAGATCCATGAAATATGATGTTGGTGTTTTGATGGGGATTGCATTGAATCTGTAAATCACTTTGGGTAGTATGGACATTTTAACAATGTTGATTCTATTGATCCATGAGCATGATATGTTTTTCCATTTGTTTGTGTCATCAGTGATTTCTTTCCTCAGTGTTTCATAGTTCTCTTTGTAGAGATCTTTCACCTCCTTGGTTAGGTTAAGTATATTCTTAGGTATTTTGTTTTCTTTGTGGCTATTGTGAATGGTATTGAGTCTTTGATTTGATGCTCAACTTGACTATTATGGGTGTATAGGAATGCTACTAATTTGTGTAAGTTGATTTTGTAACCTGAGACTTCACTAAATTTATTTATGAATTCCAGGAGTCTCTTGGTAGGTTCTTTGGGGTTTTCTAGATACAAAGTCATATCATCAGCAAAAAGCAATAGTTTAACCTCCTCTTTCCTGATTTGGATACCCTTTGTTTCTTTCTCTTGCCTCATTGCTCTGGCTAGGACTTCCAGCACTATGTTGAATAGAAGTAGTAACAGTGGGCACCCTTCTCTTGTTCCAGTTCTTAGTGGGAATGCTTTCAACTTTCCCCCATTCAGTATGATGTTGATTATGGGTTTGTCATGTATGGCTTTTATAATTTTGAGTTATGTTCTTTCTATGCCTAGTTTGTTGAGGGTTTCTATCACGAAAGGGTGCAGAATTCTGTCAAATGCTTTTTCTGCATCTATCGAGATGATCAGATGGTCTTTGTTTTTCTTCTGTTTATGTGGTCAATCACATTTATTGATTTCTGTATGTTGAACCATCCTTGCATCCCTGGGATGAAGCCCATTTTGTCATGGTGTATTATTTTTGATGGGCTGGTTCAGTTTGCTAATATTTTATTAAGGATTTTTACATCTATATTGATAACAGATATTGATCTGTAGTTTTACTTTTTGTAGTGTCTTTTCCTGGCTTTGGTATCAAGGTGATACTGGCTTCATAGAATGAGTTGGGGAGGATTCTCTCTTTCTTGATGTTACAGAATAATATCTGCAGTATGGGTACTGGATGTTTTTTGTAGGTCTGGTAAAATTCAGCTGTGAATCCATCTGGTCTGGGGCTTTTTTTATTGGAAGCTTTTTATTACTGCTTCAATCTCGTTGCTCATTATTGGCCTGTTCAGGAAGTCTATTTGACTTTTGAGGCCATATCCCTACTTTGTACTTTATGTTAGTATGTGGGAACCCTGCTTTGTTCCTTGAGCCTGAGTTTCTCAAATTTGTCTGCAAATTTAGAGTGCATTCCTTCTAGAAATAAGGCTCTGCCCTTTGTGTCTGTCACTCCTATTTCTTGCCTGGGCTTTGAAAGCTGACTTCTGAACCCTAGTCAGGTGGGTGGACTCCTGCTCAAAGACTGTCATGCGTGTCTGCCTGTGTGCACTTCTCAATGCCATCTTTGCTAATTCTCCATCACTAAGTTCTTATCATTGATTTGAGGATTACCATTGCTTCAAGCTGGAATATAGATGCTAATTGTTTACCTAGGATCACTTACAGTTTTGGGCTGCTCTTATTAGATGCTTAATTCTGTGTAGCAGTCTAAGTGGCTGCTCGGCTTCTGCAGATAGGTTGTTTTTCCCTTTTGTACCCTTCTGTCTTTTAAAACCTTGTGTAGTTAACTGGGCCAAACCTAGTCCTGTTATAAAATATGGTAAGATGTATAGGAGTTGCAAGTTGGCCCTTGACCTTCAGAAATACCATTAATAATAGCAAGTACAATTTAATGCATTTATTAATTCAATGAGTATGTTTTATTGGCCACTACACACTAAGTGTTAGAATCACAGCAACAATAGCAAAGGTAAGATTCTCATTCTCATGAAACTTTCACTTTTAGGCATTCATATGTACATGCATGTGTGTGTGTTGTTGTTATTAGAAAAAGGGGGCAGACAATAAAAGCCAATATCAGGTCATAAACAGTTCAGTGTAGATAATTTAAAGGGGTGAAGTAAAAGAGCTACTTTAAATTGGGTGGTTGGGAAAACTCTCTGTGGAGGTGACATTTGAATTGGAAACTGACTTAAAAGAGCCAGTCATTGCATGATCAGAGAAAACACATTTCCAAAAGGGGGAAAAGCTGGGCAAAGGTCCAAAAATAGAAATGAGTCTGAGAATCTGAGACCCAGGCAGATGCTCTGAGTGGCTGAAGATAGTGGATGAGAAAGAAGTGGTTGGAATGAGGCTAGCAGCATTGGCAAAGGCCAGATCCTATGTGGCTTTGTGAACCGTGGTAATTTGAGTTTCACTTAAGTACAGTGGGAAAATATTTGAGGGCTTTAAGGAGAGGAGCAACTTGAGCTGAGTTATATTTTAAAATGAACACACTGTTTCTGGGCAGACAGTAGATTTATGCGGAAAGCCAGAGAGGCAGCTGGGAGACTTGTTGGAGGCTCTTGGAGTAGTTAACCAAGAGGGATGGCGGTTTGGACTAGGCTATGTAAGTGCAAATGGAGAAAAGTAGAGGTAGAATCTGCAGGACTTGCAGAAAGATTTGATGTGGGAACATAAATCTTAGATTTTATCATGAGCAAAAGGGCTGATGGTGGTGCCATTTTCTGAGATGGGGAAGGCTGAAGGGAAAAGCAGATTTGAAGGAGAAAAATCAAGTGTGCCGTTTTGGGCAGCAAACATTTGTGTTGCCTGTTAGAGATGATATAAATACGACAAGCAGGCAGTGGGGAGTATGAATCTGAAATGCTGGGAGATGACAAGGTTAGAGACGGAGAATTGGGAGCCAGCAGCATACACGTGGTGTTCAGAGGCTTGGTAGTGAAGGAGGTCACACAGGAGTGTGCATGGAGAGGGGAAGGGGCCAGAGAGACCACTCTGGCATCCAGTATCTTGAAGACTGAGTAGTCAGAAACCTAAAAGAAATCCACTTAATGGGCTTTTGCCCTGTGTGAGGTCACATGCTAGTCCTTTATGCAGATTCACCACTTTAATCTTCACTTCAACTTCCAGAACAAGTTAGAAAGTGACGTCTGGCATTGGGCTTTCTCTGTTAGAACC
>RJWJ010035469.1:0-16636 GCA_004363605.1 Indri indri
GAGGTTAAGTGACGAGCCTAGGGTCACCCAACAAGTTGGTGGCAGAGCTAGACGGGAACCTGGGGCTGGCTTTTCCAATCTCCTTTTCACAGGGCTGCACTGGGGCCTCCTGCCCTCCTGGAAAACTCCTTTCTTCTGTCCCATGTCATGCCTGTGGCTTCGAGTTCCATCCGACCGGCAGCGTTTCATCTGTGGCTCCCAGGCCTGGGAGTAATTACGTGGCCCTGCATCTGGTTAACCTAACACCCCTTTTAAAGCCTTGTTTGCCCATTAGATAAGTAGTTTTTGTTATCAAACTTAGAGGGAAAAAAGGAGTTTCCACTTAACCCTCCTTTGTCGTTTTAAGCTGCAGAAATGGCTTCAGGTTTTGCAACAAGTCTAGAGATGCAGCATTAATTAGAGGCCCTTTCTTTCCTTTGTTAAGGGAGGGGAAGACCAGTCCCTTATCCACTGGGCTCCGGCAGTAAAAGCAGAGAAGGAATGTGCACAGGGCCATGTTAATGGTCAACAGCTTAGAACGAGCCTCTCTGCTGAACGCTTGTTCCAAAAGCCGGCCCAGCTGACAGGAGTTTCCTCTTATTTGCTCCTGCCCCCCTCCCCGCCCCCCACCTCACTCCAGCACCTTTGGCTCCTGGAGGAAGCCGGGCTTCCAAGAGGAAGTTCCTAATCGGTCATTACATCACGGGCGGTCTGGCCACCACCGCAGCCTGCCTGCGCAGGGCCCACCTCAGGGGCTCTTTCAGCTGCTGGTCTCTGGGCCCAGGACTGTGCTGGCCACCACCCTCTGGACAGCGCTCAGCTGGTCTGCTGGGGTGTGTGTATGTGTGTGTGCGGGGGTGACCCTCAAGACAGGGAGTGGGATGGGAGCCAGAAGGGAGAACGACAGCAAGAAGAGCAGGGAGGCTGGGGAACATGCAGTCCACATGGCCAAGGTGCAGACACTGAGGCCCCAAGAGGTCAAGTGGCTTGCCAAGGTCACGGCAGAAACAGTGACATGGCTGGGACTAGCTGGGTGTCTCCGCACAGGACTGGGTTAAAAGCATAAGCTGCTTGCATATGAACCCCAGCTCTGCCACTGCGCAGCTGTGAAATCTTGGGCAAGTGACTTCACGCCCCTGGGCCTCAGTTTCCTAACCTGGAACATGGGGATGCAATCAGTGGTTACTTCATCAGGGTGTTGGGATTCATTTCAAGTGTGTCAAATAATGCCTGGCTCGAAATAAGCACTCCATAAATTAACAAATAATATTATTACCACCATGCTCCCTTATCTATATATATTATTTATATTGGTTATATAACAGAGAGTGACTCAGCCGGAAAGTTCTAAGGGTATTCATGTTAGGCAATGACATCTGCAAAGATAAGATGTGCCAACAGAGTTGAGAATGAAGGGGACATAATCACAGTAATGACAACATAACGAACCAGCCCATATTTAAGAAATCTTTACCAAATGCCAGGCACAGTGTGAAGCCCCGTAAATGCACCACCCCGACATACATAAATCCCATTTTAAGATGAGAGGGCTGAGGCCTGAAAGTCAGGTAGCATGCCCAAAGTCGTCAGCTAGGCAGTTGCAAAACTGGGATTTGAGCCCCCGTCTACCTAGGCTGAGAGACAGGAGGCACTCTGCATTACTCCTGTGCTTGCGACCTATGGCTACAAAACCCAGAGGACTACAGGGTCGCGGTGCAGGGGCCATGCTATCATAATCCAGCCACGTCCACGCCACGCCATCACGTGGGGGCTCTGCAAAGACTGAACAGTAAAAGGGGTCCTCAGATGTGGCAATGCTAATGCTGCTGCCCACATGCTGCCCACCTTGCTGGGGGGCGCAGTAGGCTTTTCAATTACCAGTCCCCAACAGCTATGGCTCCTGTGCCCCACTGCAAACACATGGACTTCTGGGTTTTTCGGTATAGTTTCTCCCTCACCCTCAAATATTCCCTCCAAAATACAAAACTGAGCATTTTCTAGACGTGCTGCCGCAATGAACACTGATCTTGGGAAAGGGCTGTAAACCCTGGATAAGTCCCCGGAGGGCGGGAGTGCTCTGCGCTCTGCATTCGGTACCCCTTTGGACCCTACAAGTCCAGGACGTAGGATCGGCCCCGTTCTCACCACAGACCCCAAGTCAGGAGGCCTGACCCTGAGCCCGCCCTCTTCTCCGAAGGCCGGGCCCTTCATGCCGCCTCATCTGCTCCCTCTAGTCTTTGGGGTGGTCCACAGAGCCCCCGCCCCAGGAGCTGGGCTGTACCTGGCCTTCTCCAGGGCGAGGGCCGAGAGGACCTGTAGAAAAGCCTTTCTTTTCCGCCTCGGCGCCCTGACCACAGCCTGCTCCGCTCCCGTCTCTGGTGGAACAAAGTGGCGGCCAGGGCTGAGATGGGCAGGGTTTCCACGCTTTTATCTTGTGCAGTATTCAAACAAATCCTGAAAAGATGAACTCACCTTGCAACCCTGACACAAAACAAGCTTTTGCCCAGGCTCTAACACACAGGCCTGCTCCGTATGTCCTCCACAGACAGCTCCCCCGGGAGCTGCCAGGCCCATGCAAAGGGACAGACCAGAGGATGAAACCCGGGGCGCCCCTGCCAGCATCTCACCACCTGCCTCCCACTGCAGCTCCTCCATCCTGCCCTGCCCAAGAGATGGCCTCCCGCCCGCGAGACTGTTCGGGTTCCCTGGGCCCAGGCAGCGTGCCCTCTCTCCCAGTGCCCAGGGCTCTGTGGGATAAGCTCCCTTCTTCACAGCGCTCTCTGCAGGCGGCTACGACCTGGGAGCCACGCTGGGGCTGGCATCGGAGCCATCTCCTCCCTCAGAGGGCCAGTCCATCAGACTACACCAGAAAGAGCGGTGCTGCCCTCCTCGAGGAAACCCCAACAACCTAAGCCTGAAAAGAAAAGGACCACCTAGGAAGCAAGGCAGGGAACCCCTCAGGCCCCTGGGGAGGAAATGAGCCCAGGAGGGGAACTCTGGTCCCCTGCGTCCAGGGAGGGGAGGACGGAGAAGAGGGGGAGACAGCAAGATAAGCAGCTTATAAAACCTGCGTTTTGAGAAGGAACCAGTTTCTGCAACAAAAGCCTCTGAACTTTGCTCCCATTCCAAGTCCTTTTATTTTATCACAAAGTCAGACTCTGGAGTATGTTTGTTTGCTTTCTTACTCAGAGACCACCTGGGGCGGGAAAGCCTTGCTTTTATTGCCCCTGGAAAGATTCTAAAATAACACTATTCGTGTGAGATAATGAAGCTGGGTACTTTGGTCCCCAGGAAAGAGGTGGCAGTTGTGAGCAGGGAAGGGGGCCCCCAATCCTCCTGGCCTGCAGGTGTGCACTGCCTATGGCCAAACTGCCGAACTCGCACACAGATCAGGACCCTCGCTGGTCTTATGTCAGCCTGAGCCTGGGTTCTCATCTCAGGTCTTAAGTGCCCAAGTTCACCAATGGAACCCAACCCTGACTTCCCTGGTGAGTCTGAGAACGGAGAACAAAATCAGCCCTTTTGGGGATTCAAGTAGGGACAGCCTGGACGTGAGTTACAGGTGCAGGGAGGCTGGTTTGTGGCAGATGGTGGGCAGAGTGCTTCAGGGAAGCCCGTCTCTGGGCACATTCCCCATCCTGAAGGTTCCCAGAGCTGGAAGAACTTGGGGCACCTTCGTTTTTCTTTTATTTCCCAAATACAATTTGTGTTTTACTGGCAAACCTCCTGCCTCAGACGTCTAGTTGGACCCAATATAAAGCCATAAAAGCAAAGTAAGTAAAAATCGTGCTCGAGACCACAGGTAGCGGAGAGGCGAACTGGTACGAATCCTAACATCTGTGTTACTGCGGACATCTCTGAGTACCACGACCTGCTACATAATTTCGGGGGCCCAGAGCAAAATGAAAATGCAGGGTCTCTCGTTGAAAAATTATTAAGGATTTCAAGATGGTAAAAGCAGAGTATTAAATCAGGTGGAGATCCCTTCTGAGCAGGAGCCCTGGGCCACAGCACACACCGCACGCCCACGAAGCCAGCCCTGCTGGGTGCTAGGGACCTCCGTGCGATTGCCTCACTCAAAGGGGTGGAGGGGCTTTAGAGGAGGGTCTAAGAACAGTAACTGGCACTCAGGGACTGTGAGTTTCCTTCCCCATTCCCCAACGTTTGTCAGAACCTTGCTTAACCCATCCAGACCCCGATCACCTCCTTTCGGTCTAAACCACACACCTCTCCTCTGTAACACTGTAATTTATGCCGTCAACGGAAGGGATGTGTCTCCAGCCTACTCACCTACCGACAGGCTCACCTGGGGTTGGGCTGGCCTCACTGCTCCTCTCCTCCCCAGGGACCTGGTACTATGCAGCCCAAAGGGGTCCTCTCAGCAATGGGGTGCTGAAGGGAATTTTACATTCAAGGCCTGGAAGGGCTTTTGGAAAATCACCTGTCTCCTCCCCTGCACCGCCCTACCCCTGGGTTTGAAAAAAGCACAGCACCAATTCTGTTCCCATTTAACAGATGATACCACTGACACTCAGAGGTATCATTAGGCAGCGGGGGAGAAACACTGTGCCCACCTGTGACCCTCAGGATGCAGCCCGGCTAATGGAATGCCAAATGAGCCCGCTATGTGTAAGGCTTGTTTAGTGGTGCAAAAAAAAAAAAAAAAAAAAAAAAAATTGCCTAAAACCTACAGTCATCTTGTCTGGCAACGGGAGCGGATTTAACTCCTCTGGCTTGCTAAGGCTATGAGGGTGAAGGGAGCAGAGAACACAACTTTGAACAGAAAAGCCAAAGAATGGGGTGGGGGGGCTGGTTTTCTTATTTGCAAAGCTCTCAAAAATGAGCCTCATCTAACACCAGCCTGTTGTTATTTACCAACTAGACAGTATCATGTGACCTTTGCCAGTCAAATATACCTGCCTTGATTTACGTTAAAGATGCAGCTTGGGATAATCACCGCAAAATTAAAGTACCAGAGGTGGGGCATTAGATAATAATTCTTCCATTAAATCCTTTCCTTTAAAATATCCTTTTATAACACAAAGATACACAATCCCTGCCTCTTTGGTGAATGGAAAGGCCTACATACTGGATTTTCTTAAAGTGAGGGTTGCCCGGATCATTCTTGTATGTTTCTGGAACAAACAAGAGTGCTTTATAATAAGCAAAAAGCTAATATTGACTGGAGAGATCATTAATCCACAATTAAACACTAATATTTGCTGTAGAGAATGCAGTAACATGAGATTTAAACGTTGCCTACAAAAATGTTGCAAAATGACCTGCTGGCTTAACAGAAGCTCACAGCTCTGCCGTGGCCACCGTCTACGCTCTGTGGTTGCGCTACTGTGCAGGCAAGTTGGAGCTGCTTGGCGCCGTCCATGCCTAAGCTCCCAAGCTGCTGGAAAGGGCCAGCTTGTTTGATCCGGGTAGGGGGTGCAGAGGGAGGGAGGGGGCCAACCAGTATGTCCCTTCGACCAGGCCCCACGGAGACCCTGGGTCCCACGCCTCAACCCCAAGTCCAGGACTGGTTTCCAAGGCAGGAGGCCAAGCTTGGTTCTCACAGCCCCTACAGCCACGCCAAGAAGGTGGCTCTCCCCCCACCGATGGTGAGATAGTGGGATGCTGTTTTTTGCTGTGGAGGGTTTTCCAATTCTGCAAGCCCATTCATAAATGACCCCATTTTAGGTTATGGAATTTAAAGCTCAGAGAGGTTTGGTGACTGCCCTGTGGTCCACAAGATTAATGACGAGCAGGACTGGATGCTCCTCTCACTGCCACTGCCTTCCACCAAGCATCTTGGGAAAGTGGTGAACCATTATCTCAGCAGACTTTCATGTTTCTCAGAGTGATTCTTTAGCCTGTGTCTGGATGCACACGGCACACGCTGCGTGACTAGAACCAATGCAGCAGTAACGTGAGGACATTGGTCATAACTGTCAACCCTGCTCCTGTTTGGTCTTCTGTTCCCAAGGCTGACTTTTCAGCTAAGAAGGTCATGCCTTGTTTCCCATGATCTAGTTCATAATCCTGGACTTCTTCTAGAAAAGACAAAAGGCCCAGAAAGACATCTGGGCTGAACCTGACTGATGGCAAGGCCCAAATGCCTTCTAGAATGGTCTTCCCCTCTGGAGAGCTGTTTGCAGCCCCAGGGACCTGTGTGGTAGATAGGTGGAAGGAAGGAGTTCCTTTCCTGAATCTTGGGAGAGCCTAAAGGGGCTCTTGCAGGGCCTACCCTAGCAAGCAGCAAATACCTGACATGCAAGGACCCAGCAAATGTCAGCAGAGAGTTGCTAAGTAATGACGCTGCCTAGACTGCAGCAGGTACCCCTTGTCATCGCTGAGTCGGGCTATTATCTCCAGCCATCCTGTGGGAATCCAACGCCTTCTGGGTACCCACTTGTCCACATATCCCATCTCATTTAATGCTGAGAACCATCCCAGGAAGCAGGTATAATTTTACAGAGGAGGTTCAGTGAGGTTAAGCCCCCTGCCTAAGGTCACAGAGCAAATAAGCCAGAATCCAAACCCAAGGCAGCCCGACTCCACTGCCACTCCTCCTTCCCTTCCTCTTCCCAGAGTGCATCCTGGAAGGTGCTCAAATTCTGACCTGTGCCTAGTTCCAACAGGCAGTCAGCACAGTCCCACTCCCTGAGGTCTCCCACCGGTGTGACCTGCGCCAGCCTCCGCCTCCTCCATGAGGCTGGCGCCTGCCCTGCTGCTCCCCCCTCTTCCCCATGGGCACAAATGGCCCTGCAGGCCGCCAGTGTCTGCATTCCTAGAGCACATGCCCAAGTCGGGCCCACTAAGGAGGATCCTGAGTAATTCAGCCCATAAATCATGGCCATTGTGAATTTCCCTTTTAGCCACAGGCGAAGTCAAACTTTTCCTTCCCCCACTGTAGTTAACCACCCTTTGTTCACTGTATCTCTCTCAGCTCCGCTTGGCTGGGGGCCAGGTCTCAATTATTAATTAATCTGGGAGGCGCAGGTTGCATTCCTGGCCACCTAACCACTTCCTCCTCAGTGGGGAATTCGTAGGCCAGGCCCTTCTAGTTATAGCAAGCATCTCACAACATCCCAGCCCTGTCTTGTGGCCACTGCTGCAAGAAAGGACGTTAAAAACCAGAGTTAAAAATAACAGCAGAAAACCCAAAAACCCAGAAGTCTCCTTTTCCAACTCCATCCTACAGCACCAAGCCAACCTGCGTGCAGGCCACCATCTTCATAATGCCACAGTTTGCCTCGGTTTCATCAGTTCAATGGGGAAATGATCCCCCGCCATGCAAGGCTGCTGTCTGTGTGTTTGTATAGGAAGCGGGTCATCGGTGAACCCCTACTCTGGTAATCTCACCAGCCAGAAAAGGAGACACAAGACCGAAGGCTCAGAAACAGTCCTGAGGCTTCTGACTTCGTTCATTCGCTTTGTCCTCCCCAGGGGAAGAAAAGTGCCAAGCAGCTGGGTGAGAGGAGAGCAGCAGAGGTGAGAGCTGGGATTCAGGCTTATTAAAGTCATCAGAGCTGGCCGGGCGCGGTGGCTCACGCCTGTAATCCTAGCACTCTGGGAGGCCGAGGCGGGTGGATCGTTCTGAGCTCAGGAGTTCGAGACCAGCCTGAGCAAGAGCGAGACCCCGCCTCTACTAAAAATAGAAAGAAATTAATTGGAGAGCTAAAAATATATATAGAAAAAATTAGCCGGGCATGGTGGTGCATGCCTGTAGTCCCAGCTACTCGGGAGGCTGAGACAGTAGGATTGCTCCAGCCCAGGAGTTTGAGGTTGCTGTGAGCTAGGCTGACGCCACGGCACTCGCCCCAGGTGAGAGAGTGAGACTCTGTCTCAAAAAAAAAAAAAAAAAAAAAAGTCATCAGAGCATCTGCAGGGGTGTCAAGGAAGAGGGTGGAAGTGTGAGCCCTCTTGGCCTGGATCGAGTCTTTGGGGAGCCTTTGCATGGAGGAACACCCCGAGAAACAAGGTGACCAGCCTTGGTGTGAAAAGTAGCCCTATGATGGTAAAATCCAATGGTGAAGTCAGAGTACAGTGTGCATAATTCCTAAATGTAACAAAGGTCTTTCCCTCCTTTAAGTTACAAAGTAGAGTGGGCACTCCGTGTCAGCAGTAGTGCCGAGTGGTTCATGCTAGCTGGATGGAAGTCAAACTTAAGCCATGAGACCAGAAAAGGACAAAAATGATAGAAGCAACATATTAAGTCATAGGCTGGGATAAACATTTGTTGCCGCTGGTAATTGCCATAAATATCCTTTTGGTCTTCCTCCTCTGGCCCCATACACACCCACAGTATCTCAACCTTAGCCAGAGTGTCCAGGAGCCAGTTAACGGTGAGCGCCAAGGACCTAACACCTCAGGGTATACTCTGGGAAAGGTCTGATGCTCAGGCTTTATCTACTCCATGTTTTATCTGCTTTTAATGTGATGAGACAGATGGTTTGACCCCAAATCTTCATACACTATTGCTACTCTGGGAAGGAAGGGACACTTTTGTCTTTTGGCTTCCCTTACCCTACGTACTGAGGCTTTTGGATAAAGCATGCATACCGCCAAGATAAATTACTGTGCACATACAATAAAGAGCCATTAATTAGGACTCATAAATCCGGAGTTTGTAATAATTCTGAAAGCAGCTGGGCCAAAGTTTAAAAAAAAAGTTTTGATAAACAAACGCAAAAATATAAATAAGGTTCAGGAGAACTGTTTATCCTACTAGCACTGTATAAACAACTGGCATACCAATTACAAATCGCTCTTATCTGTTGGCTAAAGCAGATCTCTGAATGACCTCTAACAGGAAACATTATCCGGTTAGCATCACAATCTGCGTATTTGGAAATCACAAAACCTGGTTTCTTAGACCAATCACCCACCACCCAGGCAGCCTGAATTAGTAAAGCGCCCCTGAGTTGTCAGTGGTCTCTTTCTGTGATCGGGAGAGGAAGTCACTTGGACGGCCGAGCCTCCCTCGGCCCGACTCTGGTAGCCAGTGGCCGCCTGGGAGGGAGCGGCAGCCTTGGCCCTGGCGTGCCAACATGCCACCCAGTTATCTCTGTGCCCATCTTAAAGCAGCAGCACTTCCTAGGGCGTTGGGCCAGGGGACCCTGCCAACTCAGGCGTTTCCACGGGAGAGCTGGCAGGGGCGCCCCACCCCTGCGTGGAAACCCCTCAGGGCATCAAGTGCAATAGGTGAACCAAGGACAGTCTGTGGCTTCCTTGGTGATTTACAAATTCGCCAGGCCCCAGGTCTCCCCCGAGGGTAAGCATGGGTGGTCAGCAGTAACACAGGTGAGGGGCCCACAGATAATCGAGGAGGTGTGGGGTGGCAGGCGCAGGCCCTGGGCGAGGCTGGGGAGCCATCGAGCCAAGAGGGCGCGTTGGTCCTGGCCCGGGAGGGACAGACTGCAAGGCCCCAGAGAGATGGGCAGAGGGCCAAGCTGGAAATACCGAGGGCCGCTCCAGCTCGAGGAGACGGCCCTGCCAAGTCGGGGAGGTGGCACTGACGGGGGAATGGCAGGTTCCGGCCGGGCCGGTCCCCAAGGGCACCAAGTCAGGAGCAAGCGCCTGTGTCTCTGGGCACGTGGGGGCTGGAGCCTTGCCAGGAGACCCAGAGCCGCCAGTCTCCCCGGGGTGCCCCCGTCCTGGCGCTACCCGCAGCCTGCCTAGGCCCCGTGAGGAATGTAGAGCCCCTCTGAGTGGTGCGCTGACCGTGGGCAGAGTGTCAGGCCCAGCCTCCAGGACAGAAGATTGCTCTTCTCCCCCCACCTTCCGTCTCCCGGCTGCAGAGGTGCTCCAGCCGAGCCCGCTGAGCCCGCCGCCCACGGGGCGGGGCCCTGCTGCTACTTCCCTCGTGGGCGTTTTGGACATCTTCTGGCTCACCAAGACCCTGACGGCACCCACTGGGTGAAGGAACCAGACTCAGAAGGGGATCCCGAGGCTGACAGGGGCCTCTCTGCTGTGTCCCCCGGGAAGGACATACCCTTTGGGGCAGGGACACCAGGTGTACCGGCGCACTCCTTGTTCTCCGTCCCCTACCATCTCCTCTGCGCCTTCCCCATGGGCTCCAAGAACTGCTATCAGGTCGGACCAACAAAACACGAGGTTGGGGAGGCCAGGATGCATACATCCTGCCACCAGACGGACATCTGCCACAGATGCCACGGGTTCTGCAGTCGGCCCTCAATCAACTGTGCAGTTTGATCAGAAGACTTCTTTATCTCTATGTTCGGAATCCGAGCATCTGCTTGCTTCAGCCCTCTCCCCGCTCAGGCACGTGCCCTAAAACAGGCAGACCGACTCACTTATTTGTATAGACCCACCAAGAACCACCTCCTCACGTGTCCTCCTCACTGGAGTCTGACCACTGCTGCCTTCCGAAAGCGCCCCCTCTGACGCTGCTCCCACTGCCAGGGACAGCCGCCTGCCCAGCCTTGCCCACACCGAGCTCCACCCAGAAACCCTGGAAGCAAATTCCCTGAGGGGAAAGAGTGGGTAGGATGTTTTCAAGAACCACTCATTGTGGGTTTGGGTTCCAGCCAACAGAAGTCCCACTGAGATGCGAGAAGGGCATTTGCTCGGGGGGACTGGGCTCCTCTCGCGCACTCTGGAGGCGCCTACTGTGTGCGGGGACACACCTGCACCGGTGCACCGGAGGGGTTCGTGGTGCTGTGCTGAGGGGGGCTTGGGGCCTGGAGTGAGGAGAAGGTAACGCAGGTGTCAGGGACATCGGGGAGACCCTTGTGTCTGCAAACATCACTCCTGGTCGGTTCCAGGTTATTTAGTGGGCTATGCACGCATTATTCCTTCCCTCCCTCAGACTGGAAGAACAGTGCTCACCCCCAGCCTGACTGAGAGCCCCAGGAAAGCCCCGCTCCTGTGAGCTCTGAGGGTCACTGTGCCGCCGGGGGAACCTGCCCACCTCCCCAGCGGGGCATGTGATCGTCTTGAGATGAGGGGAGCCTGCCTCTCTCGGATTGGCAGCAGCTCTGGACACTGTAGGGTGCCGCGGAATATACCATCCAAGAGCAACGTCACGCTCGTCTCACAGAGAAACTTGAAGGAAGTTCGGGGAAGGTTCTTGGGAATGTCAGGGCCAGAGAGCATTCAGCCCAACCTCCGCCCTTTATAGAAGAGGAAACTGAGGCTCAGAGAGCAGAAATCATTTGCCCAAGGGCACCCAGGAGGCTGGGGCCTCGCAGCCAGGGCCCCTGTCTCTGAGGAAGGACCCTCATCCTAGACACCACCAGGCCGGAGGCACTGGGACAAATAATGCCGATGAGTCCAGCCCACATGAATTATTTTTGCAAAATGGTCTGTTTGTTTGTTCTTGTGGGTAGCAGGGAGAGAGTCCTTCCTCGCGTCGCTGTCGGAACAACTCCCTGCCTGTGCCTGAGAAGTGACCCGCCCCGGCTGGCCGGCACCACCACCGACGCTCAGGCAAAGGATGTGCGTTGCAAAAATGGGGCAAAGTTTCCTATTCTGAAGATAACATTGTAAGACACAGGAAGTCTGCAAGCAGAGCCTGCGTTTCCAGAAAGCCTCTGCACACCCGTTCGCAACCACGTCCATTGTAAGGGGTTTCTAGAGATTCCAAGGCTGGGGGAGGGGCGGGGCGGGGGGGGTGAGAGTCAAGAGAGAGCCTTTCCCAGCTTCCAGGCTCGCTGGACCTCCGGGGAATGCAGACCCCTCTGCAAGTCCCAGCTACTGTGACAGAAAAATGAAAGGGTTAAAAGAGCCAGTGCTTCTCCTGCTTTGGGCCCCTATGTCCAGATTCCCAGGCCCCACCCCTGGAGATTCTGATTCATGGGTCCTGGGCGGAGCCCGGGAATCTATGTTTTTAACAAGATTTAGGAGGCCCCTTTTCTGGCTCTGACATGTCGTGATCCCTTGGGAGGAGGGCTCAACGGCCTGGCATGGTGGTGGGAGAGCTGGCTTCCTCCAGGGAGGAATGACAGGGGCAGGAAGGAGACCAAACCAAATCGACTTCCTAGCATTGGATGGACGTGGTTGGTCCCAGCGCCAGGCCCTGGAGACTGGCCGGGAAGGCGACACTCTGGAGCCACCGCGGACAGCCCTGACTCAGTGTGTCTGGGTGTGTCTGAGGACAGGCCCTTGAGACGGTGTACGCCTCCCTGTGGGAGCTGCAATCAAGGACCTCAGTTCAAATGCCAGCTCTGCCCCTTCCTAGCTGTGTGTCTGGGCCCCAAGGTCCCCATCTGTGAAATGAGATCAAGACTCATGACAATGAATCGTTGAAAGAGGACACTTGCCAGGCACAACTAGTTCCCACAACAACCCCATAGCGCAGATACTATGAACGGTCCCTTCTTAATGATGAGGAAAGTTTACAGGGAGGAAACTGAGGCCTCCTGACCCATCCACGGTCATCACTGGTGAAGGGTGGTACTGGGGTTCACGAACATCCAGTCCGACCGCTCCTCTCCAGAGTGTCAGCTGGCAGGGAGGCCCGCTCCCCACCGGGCTGCCTGCCTTCGCCGTCCCCCGACCCCACAGGCACTGCCCAGTGCCTGTGACAGACGCTTCAGTGCTCTCACGGGGCACCAGGAGACAGGACTCGTCTCTGCCTGAGAAGCTCCAAGTCTCATGGGAAGAAAGAGCATCCTAAATGAGGGGCGCTGAGGCAAGGCACAGAGGGACATCACACCCACCGAGGGGAGGAGGACAGCTCCCCACCGGGGACTTACAGGCGGAGTGCGATGGTGGGGGGTGTGAGGGCAGGCAAGGACGGTGGCGCTGCACGGGCAGAGGCACACGGGCAGAAGACAAGGCTGGCAGAAGCCTGTTCTACCGGACCGCAGAACCGCACAGGGGCCAGTGAAGGAGAGTCCGCGGAGGCTGGCGGGGACCAGATGACCCCACACTCCTATTGTGAGCACAGGGAGCCAAGGCAAGGTGTTGGGCAAGGAGCGTCAGGACAAACCACTTCCCCACTGCCTCATGGGTGCACACCCAACAGACCGCTGGCTCATTAGGGTGGGGACCCCGCCTCACGCTTCCTCTGGATCCCACCTGGTGCCAACAGCTGGATGTGATTAACACTAGAAGACAGGTGGACTCTGTAAGTGCACACTCCAGGACTGTACGAAGCACCCGACACTGAAGACGCAGAGCTTTCTTCCCTGGTCTTTGTCAAGGCCATACAGAGGTTAGACAGACGACTCTAGTGTAAAAACTCGAAGGAGTGAATGAAGACCCAGCATAGCCCAGTGGGACAAGCATCTATAAATACATGCATATGCGGATCATTAAGTTTGCCGTGTTATTCATGATTTTTTTTTCCCCCTCTCTCTCTACTGGGTCTGTCAACTTTTGAAAGCAGTGTTATAAAGCCCCACTTTTCTGGGGGTGTATCAAATTTTCTTTTTACTTCTATCCATTTTTGTTTCTTTTTTTTTTTTTTGAGACAGAGTCTTACTCTGTTGCCCGGGGCTAGAGTGCCATGGTGTCAGCCTAGCTCACAGCAACCTCAAACTCCTGGGCTCAAGTGATCCTCCTGCCTCAGCCTCCCAAGTAGCTGGGACTTACAGGCGTGCATCACCGTGCCCAGCTAATTTTTTCTATATATTTTTAGTCGTCCAGCCAATTTCTTTCTATTTTTTAGTAGAGACAAGGGCTCGCTCTTGCTCAGGCTGGTCTTGAACTCCTGAGCTCAAACGATCCACCCGCCTTGGCCTCCCAGAGTGCTAGGATTACAGGCGTGAGCCACCGCGCCCGGCCCATACTTCTATCCATTTTTTATTTAAATATTTCAAAGCTGTTCTGTCCAGTATACATAGATTCTTGATTATTTTATCTTACTGATCCTTTTAGCTTCCATCTGTGTAACGGGTCAGCAAAAGGCAAATTGGTCTGCCATTTTTTGTTTGTCAACACAGCTTTATTGGAATGCACATTTTTTTTTAATGTATTGTCTACGGATACTTTTGTGCTACAACGGCAGAGTTGAATAGCTACAACAGACACCATATGGCCTGCAAAGCTTAAAACGTTATTTTCTGGCCCTGTCAGAATTTGCCCCTCATCTATATAAAATATGCCTCTTTGTTTCTTCTAATGCTTTTTTGCCTAGAATTATATTACCTCGTATTAATATTGCTGCACTTGCTTTGTATATCTTTTTTTCCTATTCCCTCTAGTTTTAACCTTCTTATATAATTTTGTTTAGGTGTGTGCCTTCTAGATTACCATGCACCTGGATTTATAAAAAAACGATCTGAGAGCTTTTATCTTTTAATAGATTATTTTAACACATTCGTATTTATTGTTAGTCGTGTTTGGACCTGCCATACCATTAGGTTTTTGAAATTTACCATGTTTCGTTGTTGTTTTCATCCTGCCAGGTTTAGAGGGGTCAACTCCTAGGAGAAAAGTGGGATGGGGACGAAAGGGAGACTTCTGCTTTACCAGTGTGTTTTCAATTTTATATAAAGAGGATATAGCTATATTACTTGTGTTATCACATACCACTTCATATTTAATAATAAAAAGAGAACGTCTCAGAACCAAAAGTCACGAATATACAAGGATCTCTGTGATGAATTCCTGGGTCAACAAAAGTTCCAGTCACACTTTCCTTCCCGCTGCCCTCAGCCTCAGACACACAGAGACAACAACTTTCTATAAATGGAGGAAACGTGGAGTTTGCTTCAAGGAGGGCCCCATAGGCCACCTCGGTCACACTGACAGCAGCCAGCACGCTGTCCCTCCCTGGACCCATCAGGGCGTCACAACCACGCCTGCCCAGAGCCTAATCCCCAGTGCCCAGGCCTACTGCGATCGCGTCCCGCCCGCTGCTCTGTTGTGCTGCCAGCACTTTCTTCGCAGCTCGCGGACATTCCTGAGTCCAGGGCGTGTGTACAGAACACAGCGCGGCGCTCAGGGCAGGCCCCGCCGGGCCCCCTCTGAGTGCTGAACTGCTGCCACGGGGCCTTCTCCTGGCTGGCCCCACGCTCGGAATTTCCTTCGGCCCTCTCCAGAGTGTCACAGCCAGGCAGGACCCTCCAAGAGACTGAGGGACAAGGCCCAGGAGGGGCCAGAATCCAGGCAGACCAGCCCCAGCCTGGGGAGTCAGGTGAAGACCCAGCCCGAGGGGTCCCGCTGGACGCCTCTCAGGAGCAAGCCTGGGTTGGGCTCTGCGCCTGGCAGGTCCCACACGATCTCTGGGCCTCTGCTTGCTCCCCTGGGCTAAATGATGCGTCCACTCTCTCCTGAGATCACGAGAGCCTCTGTCATTCCGGGTGACTCCTTGTTAAGCAAAGGGGGCTGGAGGAGGTCTCCAATCAAAAGGGAAGGGGCATTTCCTTCTATGCCTGACATGGGCCCCGGGCACCCCCAGACACCAGGTTCCCCCCTTCAGAGAAGGCCCAGGGTGCACACCGCGCCTCCACCCGCGCCCTACCCTGGGCTCCGAGTTGACGGTTTGTGAGGATTTTAAAAAACCATGCCCCGAAAACCTGCTGCGCTTCAAGCATCCCGCCCCAGCCCCTTCCGTGGCATCCTTACGACAGTACCAGGAGACAGGGACTATCGCCTGCACTAGACAGATGGAGAAACTGAGGCTCAGGGAGATTAAGCAATGTATTCAGGACACAAGCCCTGCCCCTGCCACCAACTCCAAGTATTAGGACCCCCATTGGGGTTTTTCCCATTATACAACTGCCCCACGTAGACATGAATCAGAACTTCCCTCCCAACATGTAAGGGCTGCCAAAGCTCCCTGCAGGGGAGAAGGAAGGTCTCTTCCTAGGGAGGAGAAACAGCCAAAACAGCCAGAACGCCAGCGCCCCCCAGCCCCCATCTCACCTCTGTCCAGGGAACACAGCTTATGCTTCCAATCACTCTGCTCCTAATTCCCTGTGTGACTCTAGGCAAGTTACTTCCCCACTCTGGGCCTCGGTTTCCGCAAACCAAAGGGGATGGACTATTTAGAGACTCCGGTGTCCCTTCTGGCTCCATCGGTTCAATTCCACTGGTTACTAAACCGGACCGACTCTCCACTGGGAGATTCCTCCATGGGTGTGGGACCCTCCCCTTTGTGGGATGTGGGAGAGGGAGGGCAGACAGAGCGATGGAAAACAAATATTTTCAAGGGATGGGAGTCAACACCAGTGTTGGCATGGCAGAGCCAGTGGAGTTGCTGAACTAGAATCCCGAAACCGTTAAAAATAGGAAAAGAAACGGTACAGTTCACATATTTTGCAAAGCTAAGTTAAATCAACATCTGCAAAAAATATCCCCGTTAAATGGAATAGCAGGATTTCATTAAGTAAATTGCAAGTTGGCAAAAATTCTGAAAGAAAGGGGAAAAGCCACGGGCTGGCCTGTAATTTAAACCTTATTTTAACCGTGACAGCATGACTGCAAAGGGTTCCATTTCCAAACGAAAGGAAAAAAATAAAATACAACCTAAAAAATTTTTTTTTAAAAAAGGGCCTCCTGCACTCCCAGGCACCCCCTCCCCTCAGCTTCCACGGACCCACAATATTTTCAGTAATTATAATGTTACCTAGTTTTCCCATGGATACAACAAATGAGGGGCAGAGAGAAGGGGGAGGTGTGGGGAAGAGGGAGGAAAAAGTGAACACACAGACAAAGTCACCATTGTCACCTCTAATTAGGTTTTTTTTTTTTT
>RJWJ010035470.1:0-16634 GCA_004363605.1 Indri indri
ATTTAAACTTTCTAAGAGTGAAGTGTGATTTTCACTGAAGAATAGTAGCTGAGGAGATCTCCACAATAGGGAAAGGGCAAAGACACCTGACACCCTCCCGCCATGGCTGTATGACAGGCATTTGTTGTTCTATCACTAAGAGGCACAGAGGCTGACTAGCCTGAAGAAACACGTTGATTCCTCTAGTAAATTTTCTCTACCTCTATTAGTCCATTTTGGCTGCTATAAAAGAACACCATAAATTGGGTGGTTTATAAACAACATAAATTTATTTCTTACAGTTCTGGAAGTTGGAAAATAATGATCTGGAAATACTTATTTATACTTTTATTATAAAAAGAAGCACACTTATATTTGTGCTGCTTTTACTTTCCCTATTCCATACCAATGGCAGCATTGTATACCAGTATTCCATTACGGATTTTGGTGGGAAAGATAAACATTCCTCAGGAGAGTCCAACATGCAAAGTTCCCAATAGAAATTCATCAATATTAGTCACACACCCCTTTTGTGTTCCTTGTGTATCCCATTCCTCATTGTGTTGCAATTAAAGATTATCACTGTTTAACATTTCATAGTTACCATGTCATAGCTTCCTATTTGATTGAATTAAGTACTTTCTGTTTACATCCACAGTAAAAACATAGTCAAATAAACACCAAACCAAAGTTTTGATGAAACCCACCACTGATCTTCCAACCAGTGAGGGAGTATGAACACCATTTCATGAGTAGAGTGATAAAACATTGATTTTCAAGTGGTACAATATGGTAAATTCTAATAACATTTTTATTAGATTTTACTGATTAATAAATATAGCCGTCATTAGTCAGAAGCTTTATGCTGTCAAGAATATATGCTAAGAGACATTTAATGACTATGTTAAAATATATTATTAAAGTAAACCTTGAAAATAGAATAGAAAACTTTATTTTTGGTTAATGGGCAAAATACTTTTTCTATCATCACAAACTGCATTTATTTCTTTATTCACGACTAATCCAACTATGATGTCTGGTTCAGACAATCATGCTAATGCAGAGCAATAGGATTCCTATCTGTCTCAGCAAGTTGCTTGATACTACTGTAGCGGCCAAGGAAAAACTTCCCCTTTGACCTCTGAAGTTTTGCCGATAAATCAACCTTAAAAAGTCAGATTAAAAGAGAAAAGACACACAATTTATTAACGTGTACACGAGGAGAATCACTGAGTCATTACCAAATCACCCAAGAGGGTGCAGAAACTTATATACCGTCTTGGGGCTACAGAGAGAATAGGGGCTCTGAGCATGGCTAAAAACGGGTTATGATGGTGAATCGAGTTATAGTGAAAAGACAGGTAGGTTATGGGAGGGAGAGAAGAGGCTTAGACAGCAATGGTGGTCTTGTTATAAAACCTCACAGGCAGCAGCCCTCAGAGAGAATAGATGGTAAATGTTTCTTTCAGATCTTGAAGGTGTCAGATTCTCAGTTAATCTTTCCTAGATCTAAACAAGGGAAGGCCTGGCTGCATCAAAGCAGATTTTCTGCAGATACAAATTTCTCCCACAAAAGACAGCTTTGCAGGACTACTTCTTTTGCTGGTTCTCTGACAGCCATTTCAAAATACGTCACAAAAATATATTTTGGGGTAAAATAATTTTATTTCCTTCATAAATTAGATTACCCACTTCTATACAAATTCTTCCTGACCTATAGATACGGCTTTTCAAAGTTGAATAAATATAGAAATAGTGAACTTATTTAGATAGGAGACATTTAGGTCTATAATATTTTTTTTCCAGGTAGACATACACTCATTTCAGGAGATACCTATTTATTCTGAACTGTAATGTGTTGGAGAAATATAATTAAAAGCAACATTTTCTCCTAACCCCAAAAATCCTCTCTCTAAAGGTAGAAGAGAAAGAAAACACATTTACTATTCAATAAACATTAAATCAGAAAGTGATGTGCGTCATAGGCAGTCTACTAAGAGATTACAAAGACAGGAAGAATGTCCCCCCTTTTATATAGCAAAGCAAATACAACTCATTTCATACGTGTTTTCAAAATAAACAATAACTAGTCCTCAAATAAGAAGACTCAGCAGCACTATTTGTCACACATAATACAAACTAACTTTATCTGGTAATTGGTGTGATCATCTGTATTAACTAATCAATTTTATCCAGAGAAAAAAACAAACTTCCCATATCTTTATACCAAGATAGAGTTTTGCAAGTTGGAGCAAAGTGCCTAGGGAAGTTAGGCTCCCACCCTCCCTCACAAACTGGGAAATAGGGGTGGTATCTATTATGATGCTTACATTTCAAAGAGATAGCTCCCAGGTCCTGGAGAAAGGCATTTCTGGGTCTTAAAGCTGACAAAGGCCTATTTGGTTTTCAAACGGATTTGTGTACATTTCAAAGAGAGAAAAAAAGTGTATACATTTACCAGTTTTCTGACTGAAGTGCTCTAAAAAACTGGGAAACAGAGGATTCTCTTCCCTTATTTTCAACCAGGAAAATTAAACCTCTTATGTTAATTTTTATTTGTCCCTAACAATCATTACCATAGAATAATACACAAACTGGAAAAAATGATGCTCATGAATCGGTTGTAATGTAGTGTTCCCTTTAAAACTCATTCATTTTTCTTTAGTATGGTACTGCTATGAGGGCATCACTGCAAAAATAAAGACAAAATGAACAAAGAAGAAAGCCCGGAAGGCAAACGGGGGAGTAGTTTTCTTAAATGAGGCAACCATGGCGAGCTTGGAGAAAGATTACTCCATGGTGTCAGAGGCCTGGAGTTTTTCCAGCTATGTCATACAGGGCACCCTTGTATACATCACTTCATAGTTATAAATAACAGGCTTAGCCCAAATGATTTCTGATATTTGGCTCTTTGGTCTTAACCGTAATTAGATTTTGACCCCCAAATAAACACGCATGCTAACCTTTTGCTGGTATCCCTAAAGAAATTAATGAGACCATTCTTAATATTCTAATACCATCTCCTAAATGTTTTCCTTTTCATTCATTTTGGAAGGTGTGACGTATATGTTTTGTTCTAAGGACACTAGGGGTTAGAATTTCACAGCGGCACAGACCAGAATCACAGCACCTGGTTTGCCTGCGTCTGATATTTTTCTCCATTATCATACATGTGTTTTCTTATAGGTTATTGGGAAAAGAGAGCTCATGTTGCAACCAAGAAAGAGCATAGGTAGAGAGGGAAAATTCAAAAGGTCAGCGGAACATTGAGTGAGTATTATCATTAGAGAAAAACAGACAATGCATCCTTTTTAGCAAGGCCAGAGCTGTCAGTTTCTTGTGTAAAACAAAACTTAAAAGAAAACTACCCCAGAGGAATGAATCTAAATGGAAGAGAGGGAATGCCCCTTAACATGCCATTTAAAATGCTCCCTGATGGCAAAATACAGATACAAAGGTAAAAGAAGCTGTATTTAAAGTGCTTTTTCTAACTTTTATTAAAATATGTACAAATGAAAAACAATGCATCCACTTCAAGTTGGAATCTGATGACAATAAACAATAAAATGCTTAATGGGGAACTATTGGACACTATGACACCTTCCTGTGGTGTTCCAGTTCACCTTGAAAATGAGGTCAAGTTATCCTTGGCAACCAGGCCCAGTGCTGTTTTAAAGAAGGTACAAGAAGGAGCACTGTTGTTTCCTGTACCTCAAAGGTTATTTAACTGAATATTAGAAAGTACTTTAAGACTCAAGCAATTTTGCAGGCCCAATGAGAAAAGTTAAAACAGATGCCACATGGCTAATTGTGTTTTCCGTGTTTCCAAGAAAAAAATAGAAATATGTTAATAAGAAGATGCCAAAGATTGCAATTCTTCAAATTAGAATATAAATTACTTATTTACTGAAATACTTGAGCATCTGTGTTCCAAAATATATTATATACATTCTAGTTTTTGTATTTTAAAAATCTTATTTGTATTTTAATTAAGTAGCGCCTTCCTCATCTCTCTAATACTTAAACATTACTAAATACATAAATAATGACAAGATTAATTTAAAAATCTAAGGAGTAAAAATACCATCCTTAATGAATTTAAGGTTAGAGTTGAAAGTATGCAAAAACTATAGATTAGAAAAATGAATAGAAACTAACTGCATTGTTCTGCTGTTGGAAATACTCTAAGAAGTGCTTAGTTTGGCAAGACTGTACCAAAGACTTGGTAAACATTCTGTTATTTAATATTTATAACATTGTCAAACAGAGGCATTATTTTCTCCATTTTACAGAAGAGAAAATTGAGGTGGAGGTTTACTGCAGCTAATAACTTCCCAAATAATCTTATGTAATACATGATGGGGCTCCTGTCTCCTGGGAAGCTTCTCTTCACAGCATGTTTTCCGGAGAACATTCTTTTTCTTTAACGTTCTGCATTAGTCCAGATTATTCCAGGCTTCAAGGGCTTCTTCCTTCACATGAACAGCTCATATAACCCTACTACTGCTACCTTGATTAATTCCTAGTCATTATTTATGCCTGAAGTCACCTGTAATTTTCTCAGGCAAAGCTTCCCTAACATGTGCGAGAGATGAGACCTTTTTTTGTCTCTCATATTACCCTATTTCCTTTTTCAAAATTCTTACTAGAATTTTCAATAACTTAGTTCCTATTTATTTATTTAACATTTGTCTATACTGGGCTGGAATGTAAGTTGTATGAGGGCTAGAATGTAAGCTCTGTCTTGCTCATGGCTATATCTTCATAATGTATCACAGTGTCTTGTACTTAGTAAATATTGATTGAAACAGTGAGTGTATGAATAAATAGATAAATCTAAAACTCAATTGCACAATTCAAAATTTTTTTCTCCAGACCTCACACCTTTAGCCAGCAAATGAAGTTAACAATTCAACTAACTTTTTAGACGAAAAAAAATTAGTTCATATGGACATGAGGAACACAAATCTAATTCTAGGATGAGTTGCAATTGCTCCCGGAAGATTAAATCATTTACAAACACAGCTTTGATTTTTAAAATATCGTTATTTTAATGATTACCATTATAAATAATTTCTTAATTTTTCGTGAGACAAATGCTACATTAAATTAGTCATTGTATTGTGATCAATATAAGAAGATCAAAGAGGTTTGCATTTAGCATAGTGGCAAATACTTTTCCAGCCTGTGCCACCGTGAAATTCTAACCCCTAGTGTTCTTAGAACAAAAAATATATGTCAAACTTTCCAAGAAAAATGAAGGAAAACACTTCAGAGATATGTATTGGAATATTAAACATAGTTTCTTCAATTTCTTGAGGGACACCAGCAAAACGTTAGCATGTTTGTGTATTTTGAGTACAAAATCTAGTGATGGTCAAGACCAAAAAGCCTAGTATCAGAAATCATCTAGGCTAAGCCTGTCATTTATAGCTACTGAGTGATGTGTACAGGAGCACCATCAGTGGTAGAGCTGAAAAAGTACCAGGCGTCTGACATCATGGAGTAATCTTTCCCTGAGCTTGCCACGGTGGGGACATCTGGTATGGTACTGGCTCATCTGTGCACCCAAAGCACACAGTCCCTGGGTGATCATGCAGCCCCAGCCCAGAGGGGTTTTTGTTTGTTTTTCCCTGCTTGTTTGAAAACTGTAGACCAGCTTTGGCCCGGGAAACCCAATGAACTTCTTCACTATGCAACTAGGTCTGAACTTTATCCTTGCGGGGAGGAGGGAGATTAAGGAGGCCCTTCTAAGTATGACCTTTCTTAGGCACTTTTCCTTAACCCTAAGAAAAGATAGAGCAACACTTCAGAGCAACAGTCCCTGGTTGGGACCAATTTCATGAAAGACAGTTTTTCCCAGGGTGGGGTTCGGGGGTGCTGAGCCTGCTGTGCAGCCCGGTTCCTAACAGGCCACGGACCAGTACCGGTCTGTGTCTGGCACATGGGTGCTGCAGCATTAGAGTACACTATACAGCTCTCTTTTCATCTTTATAGTTAAAACTCTGACATAGCTTAGTAATATTTAAAATCAAAATTCCTTTATTTAAATTACTGTGTAGCTCTTTCTCCTGATTGGACATTGTCCATATACAAAATAATGAGGAACAATTTTAAAACATGTGACTTTTTTTTTTTTTTTACTGTATAAATGATTACAATAGCTGACATGCATATTTTTATAGTGATGTTAAATCCTTGATCAGGAATCTAGCTCAGAATTATGCACTGTTTTTTTACCCAAGAAGAAAACCATCATATACATAGTGGCAATATGTTTTATTTCACTGCATTAAAGAGAAAAATAGGTATGTCACAATTTTTCCACTGTAAGAACACTGTTATTTAGATGTAAGTATAAAAACTTCCCCTTTTACTTAAATACTAATGAACCCAAAATGAGAGCCTTTAAAAATATGTGCACATTAAAGACATTGAAACTCAGTTTTTAATCTGTGACTTTCAGTTATTATTCTAATCAAAGACTAGGAAGAAAACAGAGAACAATTATTTTTTCAAAAAATTTATGAAAAGAGGTGAGTTTCTATTAAAATTTTGTTGGCACCACTGATTTACAATGTATTTTTCTTATTAGAGTGACATAATTGCCTCTCTTTTAGCTATCATACTTCACTTACTCTCTAATCAGTCTAGCAAGGACTAAGAAGTGACAGAAAGACTTTAAGTTGGATGGATGTGCGAGGCTAAAAACCAACATTGAGATAAAATCAGTTCTTGGAAACTGAACAAGAATCAAATGATGAAAATCTAGCCAGATAGGCAAAGCATTTCATCTGGAGAATACAACCATGAATACCGTGCAGTAATGGACCAAGACAGACGGACAGACAGGTAGACATCACACTGTTGTCAGGGGTATCCAGCAAGAGTGTAAGAGTTAGGTGTTATGTAACTTGAAGATAAGTTAAGGCAGTTAAGTACCAAAGCAAAGATGCTAGAGTGGATTGCAGAAGTTTCATGGGAATTGGAGAAAAGTAGACTAATTCTGACCTCAGGACTAAAATTTTCAAGACAGATTAGAATCATGACTCTCTAAGAGCATAGTGGGACTAAAATCCTGAAAGGATAGGGGAAATGTGCAGGAAATCTAAACCAGGACCCAGGCATGAGATTCAAATGGAGAGAGATTCAGTGGGTTGATATAGAATATAGAATGATTTTATCTAATAAGCAAAACCAGAAAGGAGAACATGACTACAACAGAAGAGTGAAATTAGCAAAAAGTTGTCTCAGTGTGGAAATGCTGATTTACTGGATTAGAGTTTTTAAATTCTATTTTACCAGAATCTTTCTTGATTCTGAGGCCGGATTTACTATAGTGAGGAAAGCAGTGTAAAATTATTTCACGAGGGGAGAGACTGAATGAGGGCAGATAAATGGGTAGGGCTTTAAATCTCCATCACAGAAATAATTCATTTCAATTTTGAAATCCACTAATAATTGGAATGCACTTATGTTTATTATCTTCAAATGTGTGCAGAATTTGAAAATATTATTAATAATAGAAGATAATGAGATGAAAGAAACAGAAGACTAAGAAAAACATTGTTGGCTTCTATAAAATTAATTATTTGATTTCTAAACATCATAATACTATATATAAAAACGTACCCTGTCAGGACAATAAATTGTAGTGGAAATAAGAAGACACAAGTCCTGAATGTGTATCCCAGCTCTCCTTCTATATAATTGCATGAATTTGTGCAAATCATTTCTCCCTTTCACAGCTTTCTCTGTTAAAGATTTATCTTTTAAAAGAGAGGTTGGTATTAGAGTTATTTATTGGCGTGGAACAAATGACTATAAAACTTAGTGGTAAAAATCCTACAACCACTCTGTATCTAACCAGTTTTGTGGGTGAGGACTTCCATCAGAGCTCAGCTAAATAATTTTGCTGTTTCATGTGGTACAATGGAGGTCATTTGATGAAATTCAGCTGTTACTTATATGGTCTGGACCGAAGAGTAGAGATGGCATATTCACACATCTGATCACTTGCTGGGTATACCTGAAGGACTGAGTTCGGCTGGATTGTCAACAAAATGCCTAAATGTGGCCCCTTCACTATGGCAGCCTCTAGGTGGTCAGACTTAATCTTACATGTTCAGTCAAAGTGCCAAGAGTAATTGTTTCAGCGAACAAGATAAAAGTTGTGTGACCTTTTATAATCTACTATTGCTTTTGCCATATTCTATTCTATGCAGATATTTAAGTGGAGGGGGTATACACATGAATGCCCATAAAAGAAGTTTCAAATGATTTGTTGCCATCCTTTAAACTACTATACTCCGTGCCCTGGCCACAAAATTATTGACGTTTCTCCATCATACAAGAAATATCAAAAATATCATTCTGTTATTATATATAGGCTTAAATTCAAGGCCCAGCATCTCATCATTTAAATCAGGTCTAATTACAGAAGTACCTTGGATTCTTTTCCTCAGGTATAAAGCTACTCTTAGTCTGAAGACCTGTGAACTAAAGAGACAACCCCCACCACCTCACCACCACCATGTCCAAAGATAAGAAAAGCACAGGGTAACTAACGTAAACACTCCTGTTCCATAAAGGGAAAATGAGAAACACATAGCAATCACTGCTGTATAGCAATTCTTTAATACACCCCGGTACATGTTTAGATTTCCTTGACTGGGGCTCAATTCTGATCCCTGTGTATAATCTACATGACTCTTGACTTTTCTGTTGCCCTCTGAAAACTTACTTTTCCAAATAATGTAGCCTTTTCCATAAAATACTTTCCATAAAATCTAGTTTTCTTAGACTGCTTCCTGCCTTTAGATTTTGGGGTATCTAATTGCCTTCTTAATTGTTGTTTACTCTCTCTGTCTCTTTAAGTCTATGATAATATAATTAAAAAAAAAACTTTCATGAGACTCTTGTATGTCAATTCCTAATCTATTCCATTTGACAAAAACCATGCCTATACATCTTTTTTGAGATAAGCCCTCCTTTATCTTGGTTTTCCTATGAGGCTGTTGTTTGACTATGCACTAAAGAATCTAAAGCACCATTACCCATGCTAGAACATCTAAATGATATGATCTCAGAAGCCTCTTTTCCTTTTGTTAACACGGAGGATATATGAAATACAGCATTCAATCCTTCTGAAGTCATAACAATGGATCTCACAGCCGCAGCCTAGATTAATTGAGGCTGTGCTCTACTGGCAGTGCCCCATATTTGATCTTTACCCTCAGGCCATTTCTTATTTTGAGAATGACTCCCTGGCTATAAAGATTGTCTTAACCTTTACGTTCACTCCATATTCTACTACAAGATGATTGGATAGTTGATTATTTAGTTCATCTCTCTTTTCTCTCATCCTGCTATAGACAGCTGGAAGAAACCAGGTGGCATCTTTAACACTTTGCCCAGAAATCATCTTAGCTAGATTATCAAGTTCATTAAGTACATTTCATATTTTCTAGGTTACTTCAGGTGACAGTATTACAAAACTTATGCCAGGTCCAAGCATTTTTTTTTTTTTTCCAACCCCCTTCGATGCCTTCATATGAGTCAGTTTAGGGCTTGTCAGACTTTTTCCTGCTGCCCTGTCCCTAGACAAAACCTATGTACTTCAGATTTTGTAATGGTAGCACCTTACTTCCAGTGACTAAATTCTGTTTATCAATTCATGCATTAAAAAAAAAATCCTACACAAAACTTAATTGCCTAAGAAAACAATTTATTATATCTCATAGTTTTATGACAGTAATTCAGCAGCAGTATCCAAATAGTTGATTCTTCTCTTTCATGTAGCTTTGACAGAAGTTACTCAAGGATATTCAGCTGGCAGATAGGCTGGTATGCAAAGTCCAAAACTATTTCAGTCACATGATGCCTCATTGGGAATGGCTGGAAGGCCAATCTCACCTGGAATCATCAACCAGAATCCCCATAAGTGGCCTCTCCAGCATGGCAACCATCTCAGAGTAGCAGGACTTCCCACTGGGTGCTTCAGACCATCAGGGGCAATGATTCCAGCTATCACCTCTTGATGGAGGGCTAAGAAGTATTTTTGGTCCTGGTTTCAAAATGTCAAAATTGGACTAGATGATCTCTAACATAATTTTTGTTTCTAAAAATCTGTTTCAAAAACAGCAATAAAGATTTAGCAAGGTTATGAAATAAAAGGAAAAATTTTTAATTTTTTGTAAGTTGTAAGCATCTAAGACTCTGGAAGTAGTAATTAGTCTACAACATTTATCTCAAAAAGATTTAATTCCAACCAGGTAATAATTACATGTATAGCTGAGATTGGATGGAAAATATGTAAAAAATATATAACTTTATGTTTCTATGAAAATGGCTGTATTGCTCATAACTTCTTACTATGAAATGTGTTTTTCTCCACTAAAGCATATACATAAAACTGAAAACACCATTCTTAAAATTGTATTTTCACTCAGGAGTTCGAAACCAGCCTGAGCAAGAGCGAGACCCCGTCTCTACCAAAAATAGAAAGAAATTAATCGGACAACTAAAAATATATAGAAAAAAATTAGCCGGGCATGGTGGCGTGTGCCTGTAGTCCCAGCTACTCGGGAGGCTGAGGCAGAAGGATTGCTTGAGCCCAGGAGTTGGAGGTTGCTGTGAGCTAGGATGATGCCACAGCACTCTAGCACAGGCAACACAGTGAGACTCTGTCTCAAAAAAAAAAAAAAAAAAAAAATTGTATTTTCAGTTATTTTGATAATATGAAAAATTCACTGCCAGTCAATGCTTTTAATGTAATTCATTATTTACGGTAATGTTATAAAAAATCAAGAAATGATATTCTCTTCTTGATGCGGTTCTATGGGGTAGTTGAAATAATATAAAGCATAGAGATGGGAATAATCTTAGAGATCATCTTGACTAAATCCTTTCAGCCACAGAATGAGGAACTGAGCCCTACAGGGACTATGAAGCTTGTTCAGGATCTCTTAACTGGTTAATGAGTAGAGTCAAGGGCTTTTTCTATGACCACGGTACTAACAGCTAAGATAGCACCCTTGAGAGAAATAAGTTCCTAAAATGATACGGCTATTCTCTTGTAGTTTGTGAGTTCATTAATTTTCTTTAACAACTCTTTCTTCATCTGTTGTACATAATATTAAGACCATCCTTACTGAGTTGAAACAAATTCTGATCAGGCTGTACTTTAAAAAGAGCAATAGTAACAAATAACATTGTAAATATATTTCTAAAAATAGTGAGGAACTGGTAAAAAAAAAAAAGTTAATTTCTTTGTTTCTTATATCCAGTATTTCGGGAATCATAGATATTCTGCGTGGGAATCTATCTTAGAGTCTATTTGCCTTTTCCCCTGAATTTGGAAATATCTTCTAAACCACTCTGAAACATAAGCATACCACTTGGGACTGAACACTTCCAGTGATTAAGGTGCTCATTGGTTCCAAGAAAGAAGAGAAATTTTTATTCTAACAATTGTAATCACTATTATGTTCTACCTTATAAAAAACTGATATCTATTCCCACTTGGGAATATGTGTCTCCATCCTAGTTGGTCTATATGTGATCATATAAATTTTGTATGCCATCATCAAAATGTCTGCATCTCCTTTTAGATGAACATCTACAAATATTTGAAGACAAATATCAAGTTTTTGACTAAGTATTTCATAATTTAATATACACACTTCTCTCAATTGGCAAAGATTTTAAAATAGTAATGTGTAAATGGAATGGGGATGAACTGCCCCAGGCACCCAGCAATGTGGAAAGAATTATGGACTTCATCTGATTTGCCTCAATTCAATATCTCTCTATTCCTCTACAGTCCTTTTGTCACTTGTCCCTTTGCATTTCCTTTTTTAAAAATACATTTATACTCTGTATATAGTTACAGTCAATTAAATTTTATGAAATACTCTTGAGAGGCAATATTTTTCATGACAAGATGTGAAAAATAAGGATTTAAAAAATTTTATGGTTGGGTGATATGGTTCAAAATAAAAAGATCCCACAAAATTATAAATTACTTGGGACTCAATAAAATTATTATGAATAAACAGTTCCAAACTGGGGACAAAGCTTGATTTTATAGGACCATACTTCTAACAACGCTTCATTATTTTTTTTTAGTAAGTAAGTTTTCATTTTGATGGAAAAAATGGTTTTAGATTGAGAAGGATAATCCAGTATACTTCAAAAACCTATGTAATATCTATGAAAGTTATTCCTTTGAGTAGGATATGAGGTGTTCCCATTTTCTGCTCCCCAAAATGCTACCAGCATTATGAGTCCAGTAATAGTAACACTGTTGGTTACTCTGTGTGCAGTATGTTTTCCCATGTCAACTACCTTCGCCTTTGGTGCATGTATCTATCCTTTATGTCATTTCTCACATGCTTGAGAGTGGTCTATGCACTTGTCATCCCACATACTGAAAGTTCTTTAAGGATAAGTATTCTGTTTCATATATCTTTGTAACTAGTCAAATGAATCTATTAAAGTGAAAAGCAGATCATTCAAATTAATTATTGAATTCAATTTTAATACTTTTATAGTATCGATATTCATTTTCAAAATCCATTGCCTAGAAGTGGACATGTTGCTCCGTTTGAGATCTGACCATGGTACAATCGTATAACTCTCTCCCTTCAAAATCTCAAGTACATAATTTGCTTCACTGCCGTAAAGTTAATGTGCCTATATGGCATTTTTAGTGTTTTTTGAATTCTCATTATGCTATTCATAGTTAACTGAAATTTTTCAGACCTTTTTTCATGTCTTTTCATCATATTTTTAAAATATTACATTTCATACCTCTTATTCATCCCAGTGTAATTGTTGTTCTTGGTGTTTATAATAACTGTTTGATTTTCTTTTATTCTCCTTCAAATATTTCTAATTTTTAAGTCTTTCATTTATTTTCAAAAGTTGAAACTTATTAACTGCAGAAAACCATGTCTGTTAGAGATGAATGTTCTCTTTGCATTGGTTATATGTAAATGTCTTTGAGCCTAGAGTTTGACTTTTGTGATATTGCTTTGTAAAGTGCTATATACATCAGGTATTCTAAAATAAAAATTTGATCCCAGAATATTGGATTTTTGATAAATGTCAGATCAAAGTAGAAAATAATATAGAAATTTGTGGCTGAATTAGAACATGAATTCCATAATTTTTTCATTTCTGTACTGAGATGATTAGAGATGTATATTTCTGGTTTATCTTTTAAGTTTCACAAAAAGTTTTTTTTTTTTTTTTGTAAATACAAATGAATATTTGCCTTCTTTATATAATGCACAACTCATGAACAGAAAAATTAGATTACTTGTTGAATTTATGTAAAGTATACCATATTCAAAATCTTAGTTATAAGTAACTCTGGCATCAAACTCAGTATATGAAGAAAAACTTGAATATATCTACAAGAGATCAAACTTGATAATACATATTTTGGGTAAGCTACATACATTTATAAGTACCCTTGTTCAGTGATATTAGCTGAATATATTCCCCAGTAGCACTTACATTTCTGTTATTTTCCATTAGGGATATATTTATTCATTTTTCTATATACATTAACACCTTAAAATTTAATATGAATTTTATTTGCTATCTCCACACAAAATGAATGCAAGATCATTTTACGGTTGCATCCCCACAATTCTGTAATAATGATACCATTACAAGATAGCTCTCTTTCTCATAACTATGCGTCATTCCCAAATTTTCTTTTTTTAGCCAGTTGCTATAAACTGATGGGAAAACAATTTACCACAAATACCCGTAGATGTGTAAAAATACTATAATTTTCAGAGAAACTATTCCTAAAATATGTAACTGTTACTTTAGTGTGCATTTCTTTTCTACCATTATGACTATTATCATTGCTTGATTTTTATATATCCATATATTAAGAAGCTGAAAAGGGTATATCTTCCTTTTCACTTATTTTTATAAGTTAGGAAAGACACTGCCTCTTTTAATGTCATTTCCTTTCTATATAAAGGAAATGTTAATTTAGATCTTTTAAAGGAATTAACTGCTGCTCAGTTAGAAACTTTAGTAATGAAGCTGCATTTCTATTTTCAGTTAAATATGTTAAGCTAGACTGAACTACTGAGGGACAAGACAAGAAGGCAGACAGTTCCTGGCACTGTGGCTGATTATACAAACTGGAAACTTAGGAAAATACTTGAGTTCACTAAATCTATCTTCTCCTTTCTGTTTCTGTTTGTGTAACTCCTCTAACAGAAATGTACTAGTAACAATCCCTGCTGCTCATCCATAACTGTGCCTGGTCTGTGTAATTTACTCCTACTTCTTAAGACCCAGCTCAGGCGCCACTTTCTCCAAAAAGCCCTTCTATGATGTATGGGATTTTACACTACCCTTGTTTATTTTCTGTTGTAACATTATTTCAGGCTATTGTAATAATTATTTATTTGTATGTTTCTTTCCCCTACCCCTGTTAGACCATGAATACCTTGAAAGCAGGACTGGGACTTATTTCTATAACTGTTTTTATTCCCTCCATTTTACCCAAACCCATATTCCTAAGGATACAGGAGGACCGTATCTCTAATGTATTATAATTTGTTCGAGTTCATCATGTTTGATCTCAGTTGCATTTTACTTTGCTGGTTCACTCTATCACCTATTTACTACTGAAATTACCAAAAACTAATGCTAATAAAAGCAGAGATTCTGAGAGACAAGCCTAGCTCATTTGCTCTTGCAATCAGTCCTTATAAGCTTAACGTCTTTGGAATGGATTGTGCTTACCTAAAGATTAATTGCCTTGTTAAATTATACTTATATCGCCATGTAAATATTAAGTCCTTATTACTCATAATTATTTTGTGCCTTCTATAAAACTCTAATAATACATTTTTTCTAATTTGATCTAGTTATGAAAGTGAACTTAAGAGGATAATTAAAAATATGTGTACTTGAGAGGTTTAAATTCTACCAGGTTAACAAAATCATTTGTGTAATATTTTCCAAAGTAAAGGAACTTTACATAATGAGCCAGTCAAAATGAAGCTAAAATTCTCTTGTGATGCTTTCGTTTTTGTTAAATGTCTTCTATGAGCTATAAAATCTTCCTAGCAGTTATCTAAAACAATAACAGTGTTCTCATAGTTGTATTATTGATAATCAAAAATTCAAGAGAGACTAGGAGATTGTAGTGAATTGCCATAAGTTTATGTTGCTTCAGCATCCATTTTGAAAACAAGTTTAACTTTCTCATATCAGAAGTAGGGCTCAGGTACCTTGGCACATTTCCAGTTCTATAGCACACCCAAATGGCTCAAGCTAGTGGCCAGAGTTAAGAACTTACCAGCATCTCTCCTCCCTAACAGATGAGGCTCCCCATTTTCCCATTGCTTCCTTTAAATGGACTGTTCAAGCCTTTGCCCATGAATTTAAAGTGATTCACACCCTGTCCCCTTGTACGTATTGTTAATTGCCAAGTGCTTTCTCTCTCTCTTCCTGACCCTTCATTCCTGCCTCAGGTAACCCAAAAATGGAGGACTTCCCTCCCGGTTAATGATGCCCTCCTTGCTCAAGATATGTAAATAAAAATCATTGAACTTGTTTCCAACTGTGATGATGTATTGCATTTGCACTTTGCATTTGCTGAACCAGCGGCTGCCTTAGAATGTAGGGGGCGGTGGGGCACAGGATGGGGCTCCCAGCACCAGAGTGATGGTCAGGCGGATAGGAACTAGACCTGAGTCAGATAAGAGCCACAGTGCATCTGCCAGTATAAACAAGTTTCTCATGTGAAGGATCCCCCTGGGTCAGACAACTAGGAATTAGGCCTTCCACTAGGTAAAAGATATATCCCATGAAAGGCACGCTGTAAACACCCACATCCAGCTCCCTTTTATTTCCCATTAGGGCAGAGTTGCTAGCAACTCCAGTACTGTGACCCCAATTTAGCAGGGGACTCTCAAGGCAAAGATGTAGGGGTGGAAGAAGAGCAAGGTATAAAGCAAAATGCTTGAAACCTATAGGTCTCGAGATTTGGATGACAATTACAAAAATAAGACTGATTACACAATCAAGTAAAAAGAATCAGAGATGCTTTTGAGGATATTGCTAAAAAACAAAAACAAAGAGAAGAAAACTAGCAGAAAACTAGGTTTTCTCTTTGCTTTTTGAAATACAAACATTTGTACTCTTTAAAAAATTTTCAAATTGGAAATTGTGTCTGTATAAGTTCCCAAAGCAAATAAAAGAATCCCCATGGCTACACAAGGGCACACAGAGTGGTGTAATAATGTACATTGGAGACTCTCAAGGGGGGAGGCTGGGAAGCGATGCGGATGTAAAATTACCTATGGGATACAGTGCACACTACTCAGGTGGTGGGTACACCAAAAGCCTAGACCTACCTCTATACAATATGTATATGCAATGGAATTCAACTTGTACCCTCTACATATATTTAAAAAAAGAAAAAAAGAAAAGAAAAGAAAAGAAAAGAAAGAAAGAGAAAGAAGGAAAAAGAATCCCCAGTCAGAAAGCAGGGTGTTCGCTACTGCAGTGTGTCTAGTTGATGACTTTGTTAAACTGGGATTTTTCCTAGGTAAATATAACAACATCACCTTCAAGAAACATCAGGAAAGGCTTGCAAAAAAAAAAAAAAA